>WJEZ01000717.1:0-23919 GCA_009869925.1 Thalassaphorura encarpata
CCGTAAACTTTTCCATAATGGACGAGACGTAAAAACCACTGTAGTTACTGAATAAAAATAGATTTTCTAAGGAAGGTAATTAAGAATGACGTTGTTGTTGGTCGAGAAAAGGAAGTTTGAGATTAGCAAAAAGATAAGGGATGATATTACAATACATTTAGACTTTAATCTTTACACATGTTGATGAAACTTTTGCTTAGGATTTATGAGCTTATCAAAACTACTTCCATAACTAAACTCTTTGATGTTGTTTCGCAGCAGCATAGAGAATTTAAATTTCTTGAAATCCTACAGTTTAATTTCCTCAAAAGGAATTCTGCTTTTATAAACAAATGGGTTAAATATTTTACATACTTTCCTCTCTTGACAAGAGCTATCCAGGGCTCATTTGTTGGGACTGAGTTTCCGTAAGGAAAGTCACACCCGTAATGTAAATCTGATCTGTTCGGTGAAAAAACATGAATCACCATCCCACTGGCACTTCCCACTTTTCCTTTGCTTCCGAAACGTCCGACCTGAAATTAACAAAAATAACAAGTTGTAAAAGACATGAGAGATTCAAGACGAATTAAGAGAAATGGACAAAAATATTGCGACACTAGAACACTTCCAACTCCAAGGACGTGTGAGGTTTTGATAGGAAAGGTCAAAGATTAGCTAAATTAGCTAAGCAAATGCCAAAATATTTTGATGCATATTAATCTCTACAGAAGGATTCGATCTGTATATTATGAAATTATAGTATTTCTGTTTTCCTACTTTATGTAAGCCTTGCTGAACTCTACTCTAGACATAGAGATCAAATCATAGCAAAGACTTTCCACGTATTTTTTACAGTACAGATTGCGCATTTAACAATACGTAATGCATGTGACTATACGTAAAGGTTGCTGACTTGCGAACAAAGTGAATTTGCAATATCCATACGTAATGCTATGATAAAAATGAATTCAAAACGTAAAGTGACTGAAGGTGCGGAGCAGCAGAGAGTTGACTCAGTTGAGTACACAAGTAGTAGTAATGCTAGAAATAAGTAGTCACGGCACTCCTGGGATAAAATTAAGCTCATAAAAACCAGACTCCAAGAGTCACTAACCCAGACATAAAAATCTGACGACAATTAAATTAATGCAATGGAATTGTACAGAAATAAACGTCAGATTTCATGGAATTAAAGAGTTCGTCATTTTATTTTTGAACTTTAATGATTTCGTATTCTGAATAAAACCAGCTTAATTTGAATTGCATGTTTCCATTGCTTTGAGATAAATTTGACAACTAAATTATAATGACATTTCTAGAAACTCTTCTACAATTACCTAATTATTGAAACGGATCTTCGAGACAGTTTGATCCGGCTAAAAGTACAAAATCTGGCTAAAACGAATATTCAAACAAAGTAGGGCAAAGAAAGGAGGCTCATCAAAATGGGAAAATTACGTGATGTAGAAAATTTGCCTACTCTGTTTCCTCGTTCTTTTAATAAAATGTAGATAATAATGTCATTCTATTTGTGCAAGTGCATGTTTATTCCATTCAACTTAATTAGATCTTAATTTGCATCGCATGCATTCCAAAAAGCAATAAGGAAATTCTATACTAAAATGATGAGCTGAACAAGACGACTACACTGATTTTATTATCCCATTCCCTAAAATAAACTCGGAGTCATTTGTCTATGAAATTGGCATGGTTTAATGATCAAATAACTTGCTATAGTGAAACTGCAGTTTTTGCTAACGTCTTTTTGAATTTCTTCTTATTAGCATATTTAAACTTATCTCTAGAAATGTTTTCCCACCATTTGTACTTTTTTCACGAATATAGTTAGCTTATCAATTTTGGGCACAAAATTGGGTCAGATTATTGCACAAATATAGAGATATTCCTAAAAGTAGAAATAATGGTCATGCCAGTACCATGGATTCGCATCTTCGTATCTAAAAATAGTTCTTGACCTATCCATTAATCTTTATTTGTCTTGACATTATTGCGTTGGGAGGAATTTTATTGAGTCAGTTTTATTTGTCTGGAATGAAGTCGACCATGAACTTGAGCAAGTTGAATTAAAAAAAATACTCGTCTACTTTTACATCGTGGATCACACAAAACAATTTTTTTGTGCTTCTTGCATGGTTTAAAACTCCTTCCATCGTTTTAATTGCATTCCAAACTTGATCCAGCGAAATACCTATGGGAAAATTAGCATAATTCTCCAACACAGCATTCCATGATATACTGTATCCAGTATCCTACATGAGGAATGCAAATGCGATTCATGCATCCACTTAAAATTCTCTTGTACAAAATAACAAAAGTCTTGTCCTCACTTTCGGTCGGTTACTAAAAAATAGTACGACCACCTGTCCACATTTTATTACAAGAAGAGTCAACTCTATCATTCCCACTTTCTTTGTATTCTAATCTCGTATTCATAATAATGCCGTCCGCCCGTGCCCCTAAGCAAAACGAAATAATTATTCAATCACAATTCAAATTGAGTTATTCAAAAATATTCGGACTGCCTAGAATAGTCAAAGGACTTCCATGTGTGTGTCATCATAATATTTCAAAGACTCTTTTGACACCGCCAAAATCTAGATTACTCAAGCCTAAAGGCATTTATAGTAGAATTTAGCATTTTTATTAAAATATTTTGCACAGAAATAATTTTTGAAGGAATGCAATTTGAATAACTTAAATTAACCTTCTAATTTTTTATTTTAACGCTGAAATTTCAAAATTAGGGTTTAGTTTTTTCTAGATCTTGGTTCGGGTTTATTAGTTTATTTTACATGTGAGAAAGACATGGACTGATGAGAATAAAGCAATTCCTAGTGGACTAATACAATGCAATGCGTTGAAGCAAGGGCTACTACTAGTTGTGTATTACGTAGGATATCTCAAGGTTGTTGGAGCGAAGGAAGTTTGCAATGTAAGATTGAGATCCTATGCCATGCCATGCACCTGATGATTAAGACTGAATTACTCTCACATTCAGTCAGTCCAAGATGCAGTGGATTTGTAATTTAATTCATACTTTGGTTAGGGTCTTACGTTCGTACGTAGGTGGTTCATTTTACTTCCTGGATTTTGTATCAGGAAGAGCCCCTGATTATATTTGCTTTTGCAGGAGTTGGGTGCAAATAGAAACAGACTTTAAAATCCTTTCTCATCGGCTCTTGCTTGGATTTTATGATTAAGTTTGAAGGTGAATTAGAGTTAGTTGTTTTTTATAATGAGGAATGCTCGCGGAATAACAAATCATAATAAGAGGGAAGTCTCGATGTCTGAAAAGATAATAAATTCACTCACCTCAGACTTTTCAGTGTGAAGTTTTTTGGCTTCCAAATATGTCAAATTAATAAATGCAGTCACATATTCTTCTTGAGGGCCAAGGGACCATTCTGAAGCAGCTGCTGACTTGACAACTCTACCGCGGTCCAAAAGGACAATCCAAAAGGTCAACGTTAACACCAAAGTTCTACGCATTTTAGCAAATGTCAGTGTACTCGTACTCAACAAGAATCACAGAAAGTTTTTTTTCAACAATAGAGCTCTACACTTTCACACATATAAAATCCTGTCAACAATAATCTGCGTTTGTTGTTGCCTCGTGTAAGTAATCACGCACTCTTAGAGATTTATGCACAAATCTTAACAAACGAGTTTCTAATATTGTGGAAACTATTGTACTTGACAGCTGATGCTGAGCTGTTGAACGTTGGTTTTCAAATAATATATTTAATTGGGATGAAAGGGTCAAGGAGTCTGCCAAATCTGACCAAGTCAAGTCATTATTTGCAAATGACGTAATGAATCAACTCATTCAATATTTTGATTTCATTCGCATTCACTCCTCTGAGTTAAAGTCTGATCAATTTTGTAAACAAGGAGGGGAGCGCGTGTGATTGCAAATAAATTCTGGTTCTTCACAGGATTTTATACTTGCACTGAATTGTTCTCCTTTTGACTATCGAGTTGAAACTTTTCCATTGGTATTTGATAAAAGGAGTACAGTCTTGACATGAATTCATTCCTCCAAATTCTGCACATACGGTTCCGGGAAATAGGCATTTTCTAACAGGATATTTTTATTGTGCTTAGAAAGCAATCATGAATGAATAGAGCATCCTTTGATGTTTGGGCTGGGTAAACTTTCCGGAAGGATTCATCAAAAGTCACACCAATCAAATGGATTCTTCTTAGTCAGCAAATCTGTTGGAAGATTAAACAGAATATGGATGAATATTATTGGAGTTAGCTAAGCTCAATCCTTAACTTAAGTAGAGAAACAAATTTTAACCCTTATTCGCTGCGTCAACTCATTAACCAAAGAGTTCATTATGGGTGGGGGAGTAGATGGGGTTTTCCTTACAGTTAAGAAAGAGGTTAAATTCACATTAATAAAAAGAACTCCTTGTGCATGCTATTTACTAATCATTTAAAACACCTGACCCTCATTTCCTCCCCTCCAATTATTTGTTCATAATGAGTTTCCATAAATCTTCTACTCAAATTGTTATTTTATTTTCCACCCTGACTGACATTGACTTTTCTTTATTCTAACCTCTGGTCTTGATATTTACATTTTATGATCGTCGTCTCGACAGGCATACGAGTATTTTGTACAAGACTGATTTAGCACTTGGGAATTTTCACAGCAGACGCAGACAAACAGATGTTAAAAAAGCTGGATGAAATAAATCGTGAAGAAATTACGCCAAAGTTGTGTTTTGTCCAGATTTTTGAAGAAACACCGAACACAAGAAAAGTAGTTTTGGTTATACGGAAAATCAAGTTGAACTGAGGCAGCTCACATATTCCAATGGGCTAAAACTAAACTTTTGGATGCCCACAAAGTGTAAGTAAGTAAGAAAGGGAGAAAGCACGTTCACTCACACTCAGAAGTATTTAATTACTGGGCATGTACAAACTTCTTTCTTCTCTCGGATAGGAACTCACAAATGTCTCAAAATGAAATTGCAATACTTTCTGCCCCATACTGGAAACTTATGAGCAAAAACCCGGGTCACACCAAATTATCATGGAAATTAAAATTCCTTTTGTGTATACGTTCTGGTAGTGAACAAATAATTTTATATTTTGCTCAAAAGCAAAAGCAAGGAGTGAAAAATTGAGTAATGTATGAAAAAGTCGAGACCTGACTGATCATAATTATGGGGCAGTCATGTCGTGCTCTACATTAAACTCCAGTATACTGTGTAATAGGCAAATCATCAACCACTTGCTATTCCCTTCCTTCCCTCCCTACCTTGCGAAAATTCATTTAGGAAGTAATGATTGCATTAACCTAGTCACTCCTCATATTCAATTAATGCTGCCAAGCAATGTAATAATACTTAGGCAAATATTGAATAATTACATCCTATTATTCTAAAAAACGTACAGAACGAAAAAGTATATAGCAGCGACTAATAACCCAATTAATTTTCGTTTTTAGCATTTACCGTGGATAGAAGAGTTGATTAAAAGCTGATGATCCACACTGTGCACTGATTGAGTTTTATTATTTACTGGCTTAATATAATTAACACTGGGTGCTGGTTTAAAGTTTAAATGAAGAAGAGAGACACAAGTCTCGGGTGCAGAGTCAAAGAGTTCACTGGTTGAACTGAACGGAAGGAGAATCTCAAGAGTAGTTTGGATTTTACTTCACATGACGTTCGTGCACCTTACTTGGCTAATCAAAACACCTCCTCTCATAACAAGGAAAAGATTTCCTCATCCTTTCTTATTTTGTGGGCTCCGCTCGTGTAGCAGGAGTATAAAGTATTCAAGTGTGACTGGTGACCTTAGACGAAAGGTTACAAGCTCCCATGCTCCTTCTTAAAAAATCCAATCCAATCCAATGAAGCACGGCACACAAAGTAAATTCATTCAACAAACACTGTCTCAAAAACTTCTCATCAGTTCCTTCTTCCAATTTTCTAATGTTTAGACCACACAAGACTTGATTAACAGAGGAATTGAATAAAGTGTTAATATTTTGTATTTGCAAGAATGGTCAAAATCGTATTACGAGTACTGGGGAAATGTGGGATAAAGGCTAGAGTTGCTCTTGCTGTTGGTTTGTTGGGACCTGAGCAAAGACTGAGTGAGAAAAGGACTGGGATGAAGGATGTCGAGAGCTGAGGCTGTGAGATGTAGTAGGATGGAATCGATGGTATGGAAATCAACTCATGCTGCTACTTCCAGCCAGCTCCAGCATCAACCTCCTCAACTTTTGCGTAGTTCCAGCTTCAGCTGCTAGCACAACTCACACAACATGCGAAAAAAATATAAAAATTTCCTTTTCTTAAGGCTAAGCGTAAACCCAAGCTAAGCTGAAGGAAGTAGGAAGAAGAAAAAGAATCCTTTGCACAAAATGACAGGGAATCATAGATCTGCAAATCCTTGAAGGTAAGAGAGCCACTTTTCCTTACTTGAGAGATCACTTTTCCTTCATAGGATTCTATTTCTACTTCTTTCGTATCTTTGGAAACAACACGAGATAAATGCCAAAAAGATTGGTTTTCAAAATCTCTTGTGGTGAACTAAAAACAAGAAAAAGTGGTTGGTTGGCGCATTGCGCTCTGGCTATGCTAGATAGAAGAAACAACAAAACCCAAGGGAGATGTTGTCCTATGAATTATGCAAACTTCATCTTTATTTCTTCCCAATTAAATTTATCCATGGGCAGCCGGATGGTCTTCCTTCCGCAAAGGACAGAATAAATACACAAGGCCAAGTCGGTCATTAAATGCGTAGCGTAACGTAGGATAAATTGGAAACTGACATGAGGTTAACAATAATAATAACCTACCTTCCTCCTCCTCACGTTACACGTGGACTTGATCTCGGATTGGGAAAAGTTTTGCCTGCGAATCTCTGCTATAAAGTTTGACTGGTTTGGTAAAGGATTGGACTCATATGGTTTGTATTAGATGAGAAATTGGAAATGTGAGTAAGAAATAGGATGAAGGGAATAAATAGGCTCTTCTCCCATATGGGAACCAGGTGTGACAACCCTATTCAAGAATGAGGTTAATCGGATGGACGGATGCGTGAGGTTAACCACGTTTCAGTTTCACAAGTCATTCGTGTGGGAGATGTGACGTAGGGTTGGATGGAATACAAAACAACAGAATAAATAAATAAATCAAAGGAATCATCCGCAATTGCAGAAGTTTGGGAAATAGAAACACTGTAATGGTGTAATTAATAGCACAATTACACCTATTTGGCCAACCATGAAACACAAATACAAATTATAAATCAGTCTTTCTCAATTGAGCTGGCTGGAAATATTGCTAAACGTAAATTAGCACTAATTGCGGATGGGCGGAAAATGTGTAAATGTC
Organism: Thalassaphorura encarpata; assembly: GCA_009869925.1. NCBI lineage: Eukaryota > Metazoa > Arthropoda > Collembola > Poduromorpha > Onychiuridae > Thalassaphorura > Thalassaphorura encarpata. The sequence goes on from WJEZ01000717.1 coordinate 7,365, forward strand.
AAATTTGGTTCCTACAATACGTTGCTAACGTCAGAATTTATTTCTGGCCCTTTGATTCTTTTCAGTTCGTCGAATCATAAAACGAATGAAATGTTAAACCAAAAGCTTTTATGAATCTGTAAAAGTGCTAAAGAAGTTTATTGCTCAGGAAAGCAGTTACTGAAGGGATTCAAACTCCTTTGCACATTTTTATTTGCTTTCTTCGTCCCATTTTCATGCTAGTTTGGGAGTTGTTTGCTTTAGTCCTTTATGTCAAAATACATTTCAGGAAAGCCTGGCAAGTCAATTTGTCAAAGAACTGTTTGCCAAAGTATTATGGGCGATCATAAATGCTGAACAACAAAAGGGGAAGTAGGCAGGCACATTCCTTGTTTATATTTTCCGCAGTGATTAAATTCGACTTGAATAGATTCAATCCAAATGGAAAATTCGGATGTCATGATTTGGTTTTTTTCCTTGAGTTTTCCAGCAGTCTAAATTTCCAACTTTTTTCTTTGTTGTCTAGAAAAGTGAGTCGTCCACTTTGTCACAACCCATTTCCTGTTTTCTTGGGAAGAGGGACCGGGTAAAAAACTTCCTCATATTTGTTGTCAGAAATTTCCTTGAAGTCTTTTTGGCTATTTGAATGAAAATGTTCTTGCTTTTTGAGGGTAAATCTATTTTTAACTAAAATTAGGAGAATTCGTGTATGTCTACTACTACTACAGAGCGGAAATTGAACTCTGAACTATTCCAGTGACACTCATAATTTTACTGGAAGCACGAGACCTGCTCAAAGGTCCAATATTTTTAGAATGAAGAACGAATGCAAGTCATTTATTATTTAAAACGTGAAATCGACCAGCCGTCAAATTTCAATATTTCAGGGTTCGTTTGAGCTAACTCGATAAGTCAATGCATAATTTAATTGCGAGTCCCAGTGGGGATGACGTCGGTAGGCTCAGGTGAATTCTTAAATATTTTAGAGGAACGGAAAGGAAATAGAGTCAGGTTCATGAGAAATTACCCCATATCTATTCTTACGTATGAGTGTTTGTGTACTTAACTACGTACATACGGCGTATTATTTTCCTTTTACACATGGTGAACTTTTCGGGAGGAACCGAGTGCCCTTCTCAAAAGAATTTTGGATAGGATTATAAAACTAGACGACAAGTATCGATCCATAACTGGCATGCTCCGAGTGACAATAAAATTTCCCATTGTGCATTCCATATTGGGCTGCTGCAGAAATATGTCCATGTCCACAAAGTACGTACGTACGTACGGAAATCCGGACTTTCACGCTACAACCAAACCTTTACAAAACTTTCACACCAAAAAACCACTCATGAATCTCTGATAAATGTAGATTAAAAAGAAGAACATCAATGGAAACAAAATTTGTGTTTAAAATATCAAAGTCCATTCACGTGGACATGCTTTCTAGTCCATGACAATTTTCCAGAGTAGGTTTTCCGAACAAATTGCTTGGATTTGAATAGGAAAAGGCAAACACGTTCGAGTTGGCTTGGAATTTGGAGTATAAATGGGGAAAGTCAGACAGGTGATTGATTGGATTTGGATGCATCTCCACTCATAAAAAATCGAGTGACTCGACCAATGTATCTAATTTATTGTCCATTTTCCTATCCTCAGCATTTCCGAAAATAGTTTTAGCACTATTCCCCGAGTCAGCAAGAGCCTTGGCCGTAGTAAACAAACATTTTTGTGACATAATGCACACAGACTGTCCTCAATGTTATTGCTAGTAAAAACTACTATGTATGGCAACTCGACATTTTGCTAGTGCAGAAAATAATACCACCTTGTCTTCTTTTATTTCCATTACTGTCATTTGGGGAGAACAAATTCGAGGAGCAAAGGATTTTGTTATTCCTCTGACGTCTGACTGGGTCTAGTCAAATATATCTATTTGGTCGCCTTCATAGAGTATATACTTGTTTTGGAATGCCAAAAAACGTTACATAGCATTCCGGGCTATTAATTCTAAATTGTATATTTGAATGGTCATGTGCCTACTCATTGTTTGTTGCAAAAATGATGGAGCAGTTTGATTAGATTATGCCTCACAAGAATTACCAACGATTAATTGAAAAATGTCTCATCATTTGTCTGAGCCAGAGCAAACGAATATTTTAACCTAATGTGTAAAAATGTCTGTACCTATCGTTTACAACTACCAATATTTATTTAATAAGTTCTACAAAGTCCAGTCCGAAAATTTCATATGTACTACTCTAGGATTTATTTGTAGTGACGTAGAAATTCATTTCTTATGTTGTGCCTTATCCTTTCCTGTATTGTTTACAGATGTTATGAAGAAATCCTGTCCTCTTTGTTCAACCACAGTCAACACGTCAGACCTTGAACAAGCTCGGTTGTCCAACTGGACAAATGTCATATCATATCCACAGCACCTGCCCCCATTACCACCTGGGAGAATTTAGCCATTATTAAGGGACAAGGCTCTACTCCACCAAATAATTTAACATCGTCGGCTCGTGTGCAGCACCGGCAGCGAAACCCCATTCCTATATTTTAAAACAAATTGAAAATGATAGCCCTTACATAAAACTTGATGTAAGTTTTTCTAGCTCGCTTGCATTCCAAAGTATTCATTAGTATTCTGTCCAGCTCCTACAAACTCGTCCTAGTCAAGACCAGAGAGCGTTCAAATTTTTTCTCTTGCTTCTACTAATGCTAAAGAATCTAAAGCCAAGCAAACAAAAAATCCTTGTTTTGACGATCAGACATCAGCGCACTGTTGAATTTACAAGTAGGATTATAAAATGATTGGCTCTGCATCTGTAGCACAACATGCTCCAACGTTTGGCATTTCATCATGATCTAAGAATTCGCATTTTTCTTGCAGAGATGTAAGAAGGACAGGACAGGTAAGCAATTGTTCAACTCACGTCAGTGATTGACTCCTGTTAATCAGATTAAGACATTCATATCTCATGACTCATCCAACGATTAAAAATATTTTCTCATTCCCATCTCGTAAATTTGATCGAATATTAAAATTTATTTTTTGAAAATTTAAAATAAATTGCAGTGGCAATGCTTTTATGACTTCGGTTCGAATTGTTAAATGAGGTAGTTTGTCATAGACTAATCAAAGTCAAAGTCAATGCCAAATTCTTCAACTCCAACCCTCAAGCTATAAGATGCAGAAATAACGGCAGGGGTAATTGTGAAGGTTCTTGTCACTTGTCAATAATATTGAAACATTGTAATAATAAAATTCGTACATCCACGTCTTATTGTTGACGTAGAATTTCTATTGCTGCTCTCAAAGGTCGAAGCTCAACTCTATTTTGTATTGTAAAGGAAGGGGCTGCCTTGGAGTGGTGACGATGAGTTGAGGAGCCTGTATACAATGAGACTGGTCCTGAGCCTTTGAGACAGACTCGTGGCAAAATCTCTTTGACAAGGGATTTGCAAGTAAATTGCATGGCATGTGTCAGCAGGAGAGGAAAATTCCTATCGCAGAACCATGTAAACTTGTATGTAAGCGGAGATTGAAATTTTTCGTTTGGTTTTGGAACAAAAGGATGAGGATGAGTTTCCTTAGTCTTGCGAAAAAAAACTGCAGTGATGATCCTATGGAAGTGCAGCATGGAAGAAGGTTGATTCTGTGGAGGAATCGATCGATCTCCCATTATTCAGCAGCCAAGAGACCAAACTAAATGATGGTTGCTTTTAGTTCCCCATGGCCCTGGTCTTGGCTGCTGCAGTTGCGTTTGTGACGTCAGGGTTTAAGATTAGACCTCGATCCTTATAACATTCTCTGCTGCACCCTTTCATTTCATTGTCATTATCACTTAGCGTCTTTAGTAAAGTTGATTTGTTATGGTGCTGGGTGAGGTTGAGTACAGGAAGGAAAGGAAATACAATAATAATAATTCCTCCTCCAAATTAGCACAAATCATCATCACCAACCAATTATGGCCAATGCATCTCAGCCATGTCAAATTAATTAATTCTGAGACTTCACCCAAAGTCACAGCATGATGTTTAGCACATGACGACTTTGCAATATGTCTAATTAAATATCGTAATTTTTTAATCACGGGCTTCTTACCTTATTCCCAATGTTGCAAACTGAAAATCCTTTTCCTTGAGACAAGACTAAATTTGTAATGTCACCAACTATAATAATTTTATACAAAATGAGACAGGATCAAGCACAAAACGGAACACGGTAAAATATTTTTGCAATCTTGGGCACTGGCACTAAACTTGATGTGTGTGTTACGTTGCAATAGTCAGAAATATCTAATTATTGCCGGTCGCTTACCGCGTACGGCATGCATGTCGTGAGATTTGGCTTTAACTGCATACCTTAAATTTGCATGGAACATCTTGTCTGTCTTTTTTTGTGCCTCCCATTGCCATTATCGTCTTCACAGGTATTCTTTTAGTGGGAGCACAGTACAAACCAATTATTCTTTATTTGCTCATTCACTCCGTCATAGAAAGGGAAATTATCACGGGATGGCTAATAAAAATAATGACTCGTCTTATCACATTCCCCTCTCGTAAAATTATTTAAGACTTATTTTAGTCCTTCACAGATGAGAAAATTTAGTACACGTGTAATACTCGAGCATCTTCTGACGTTTACGCGTGGTTTTATTGTTTCGGTCCTGTATTCTTCCAGTTTTTAATACGTTAACTTGGCCAACTGCATTGAATTGAGAAAGTTATTAGTTTCCGAAATTACAGAGTCTGCAAGTGGATTTATATTTATAGCTGACTCGAAAAGTATGAGTGGGATGTCAATACTGTCATTNGATAATGTTTAATTTATAATCCGGACATTTCCAGGATGAGGATATCTCATGAACAATTCCACTCGTGTGGAATTGACATTTCCAATGATGAAAGTGTGAAGAGTAGTTTTATTTTGCTTTGTTTGCGGACTAATGGAATGACGTCAATAAAATTGATGAATATTATGATCAGTTTATGAGTGATATTTTTGTTTTAGCTATGAATGAGAGGAAAGCAAGAGCCGGAAGAGAATTCTAATGAATAAGAAGTGATGAAACAACAATGTTGAATTGAATATGACGCCCATATTGCCACGCCATGCCACGCCACTGGGACAGAAGGACGCTCTGAAGGAGTCCTAATTGTCTTTGAACTTGACGTGCTCAAAACTATGTCTCATTCCTATCTAACGTAGTGGGTTGATTGTTGGAGTCTACTTGTAACAATGTTAGACTAGGCTTTGTTGCACGAGACTTACGGAACAATTGTATTTTCAACTTCATACATCAGCACAAGCACAAGTGAAATTTCTCTTCTCACAGAGACAATGGGAAATCAAAAAATAATAGAACATATGATTAATCATCTATAATCTTCGGTTCGTTAGAACGATTTGATTTTGAGCGTAGCCTGTAAATATCGTACGGAAAGTTATCGCACATTTGATACGTTGTATCTTGTATGACCATGACATTCAAAATTGCTGGGTTCTTGTATTAGCCCCGACAGTTTTTTACACAAAATTTCAAAATAAAATAAAATAAATACAATTTGAGATAGAAGTTGGAAATCTATAGATTCCCAAGCCATATGAGTTTAAATGACGTTAACCTTATGAATTATGATACGAAGAGCAAATGAATGCGAATGAAAGAATTAGGCCAGTGGAAACAACAGAGGAATAATAAGAATCTGATCAACCGAGGTCTGACATAATAATTCCATTCCAACCAATATAGCCATTATTCATGGCCATCATCTTAGGAAGGAACTCTGATAATGTTATAACAATTAATTATTATCCAATCTAAAAGTCATAAATATATTATTAGTGAGGCAATTGGAAGGTCAACGTGGGACCTAGCGTGACGACTCCTGTCGCCTGTCAGTGCATTGTTTGCACACATATACAGTTGTTTTGGCAAGGTCATCCATCATCCTGATCATAATGCCATAAAATAAAAATTAAGTTCTCTTAATCCTATCAAACCTTTCACAACTTCCGATTTGAAATCATAAATGAGAAGATAACAATCAGGTTGAGCGTATTAAAGCAAACTTTACACATTTTGCAACTCACTTTCAGTTCATATTACAAGCAGAAAATTATGTGCATTGCACTTATCATTAACAAAAGATCAAGTGCTCCCGGATGTTTACTCAACAACATATACGAAATATGCCGCAACAAGTTTTTAAATAAATTTCTTATTAACCACTTTTGATAATTTGAAGTCATATTCGAATTTAATTTGTAGTCAGTTACTTAAACTTGAGTTTTGCAGATATTTGTTTCATGTGAGTTTAGTCATGCGTGAGACGCAATACGTCCACGACGTAACGTAGTAGTACGGACTGCTGAATATGGTAAAAAATTAAATGGAAAATGCAAACTTTTTGTGCAGCATACTATTGTACTTTGCCAAAATGTGGACAAATTGATTTGGCAAAGACGAAAGAGGCGAGGGTGAATGTAGTTTCACAACGGAGGCCTTCAATAAGCATTTGTCGTGCCGTGTGGTTCGTTCAGTCTCAGTGCAGTGGTGTGTGGTGGTAGAATTCTTGCATCTTTCCTGCCGTATAGGTAGGTGATCCATGGCTGACCAAATGCAGTTTTTTGTTCAAATATTTAACTTGATTGAATGGAAATTATTATTCTTGAAAAGTTTAAATTCCTTCACTTCTTCAATAGGCATCAATTTTTGCTTAAAATTTCATCTAGTAAATTGAGAAGGTTACTTGCAAATTTTGTATCATGGTATGTAATACTTTGTTCGGGTTTGGCATTGAATAAAAAGTAAAAATAAAAAACGACGAAGACGGTTCGGATCGTTAACAAAAATAGAATAGAATTTTATTCACTTTTACATTCAAATTATTCGTGCACAGCACACATGAAATTCCTAGACCAGCTTGAGGAGTAATATTAAATAGCTTAACATGACAAGAAGTTTCCACAAAATTGTTAACCATAAAAATAGTATATCATAAGCGTTAATTATAAAATCACAACTCGTTAATCCTGCAAGTATACACTATACAGTGACTTATTATAAAATCTATAACACTTATTTTAAGAGATTTAATAAAGTGCATATTTTTATCCTACCATCTCATTTTTATTTATCTTAGCCTCATCAAACGTCTTACTTTGTTCGTGTTATTATCGCACGTTATCTTACTATCACACTTTTCATAATATTTTTAAATGGACTACACTAAAGTGAAACTCATCCCGTGTTGATACGAAGTACAGTTATGAGATTTTTAAAATTAAAAAATAAGGTTACCAATCCCCACTCCCAGTCGGGCGTCTAACTTTCCTCCTTTTTTGATCAGAGGTTCCTAATGCACTGAGACTATTGTACCACCGACTGGTGGCAGGGTACAACGTCGGATCCACTAAGTCATCATTAACCGTTTCCAGCAGATGTACGAGTTGATAGTCCTCCTTGGAGGGAGCAGCTCTAAATAGCAAACGAAAGTGTATATTAAAATATTTTCATTTTAAAAAGTAAAAGAAAGTATTTCCTCTACTAACCCTCCCAAAAAGACTTGAAATGTAAAACAATCTCCATATTCAGATAAAGGGGAACTATGTGCAGAATAAAACTCTTCATATGACATTGATTCTATTGAAACTGTTGAGTCGTCATCCCAAGAGTCAAGAAGATAACTCCTACCACGATAATCCGTTTTCGTTTCGTCGAATTGTTTCTGAATAATAAAATCAACTTGTTCACGTTTATTACACTGATCACTAGACGAACAAGTTGCTTCAGTTTTGTAAGAACCATCTACTAACTGTGTTTCGATTCTTACTTTAAAAGGATTTTCAACAGGGTCGGGGTTCGTAGCCTTGTTATCATGTGAACTACTTTTCCGGTCCTCTGTCGACTTCATTTCTACGTCTACACATTTTTCTTTTTTCTCACTATCACTAGCACTAGCACTATCATCATTCAAATGAAAATTACGTAGGGCTTCACAAACTGAAGAAACTTCACTGTCAGATTCACGATTGGCTTCCATTACCCCTGCTCGCATTTCCCATTCCTTGTTCCAAAGAAACGTTTCCAAATAGTTGATATGACCAGGCATCTTGAAATCTAAAAATTTGTTAGAAAATTTCCAGTACTCATAGCATGGGACGTTCAAAGCCCAGGCATAATTCCTTGCAACAAGTTCTAGGCCTTTCTCTGGATCTGATCTGCAAATCGTTTTGTCCATGGCAATTTGCGGGCAAAGCTGCGACCTATTTGGAGTTAGCATTTCAGAAATACCCGGAAAAGATATCGACGCTCCCTCTGTTCCTCTGTAAGGTTGACGTGTTGGAGTAGAGGCACATATTGGGCTTCCTAATAGGCTTTGGTCATTTCGCTGTTTCTTTGGACTTTGAAAATCAGGAGCTAGTCCAGGGGATTGAGGAGAAGGCGATAATAACAAGCTTCTAGGAGAAGTTAGCGATGCGTTCATCATAGATGCTCCACTGTATTTTCCGGAATGTGTGATTCTCTCATAAAACTCTTGAGCAACACGCTCCTCCATTGGCCCAACGAAAGCTCTGATTTCCCTCTGGATTCCTGAACTTGGCTGAGGTATCGCATCGGCGTCGATAGGGCCAAACCAGTTCAACTAAATTCAGGAGAATCAACAAAATTGTATAAGTGATCAATCGATAAATTAGAATATTTAAACAGAGAAATGTATTCAAAATCTCATAACGGGAAACTTGCTAAAAAGGATTCGTCATTTAGTACCTCAAAAGTTGGACATGTGAACTCTTTCATTTTATAATTAAAGTACAATACATTCAAGACTTGAGTTGAGAATTAAAAAATTGAAGGGGTTAGCTTCTTCTTTACACTTATATTTTTGTTCGTTAATCGGTCGTTTTTGAACTACCAAAAGTCATAGATTTCTAGAGTAGGTGAGGGATAGAAACGCTACCGAGGTTATTATTAACATTGGCTACGAAGTCAAACGCGACGCTCAAAGTACCGTCCGGTGTTTGAATCTTAAAAAATTCGACTTGAAATTTAAACGACGCACTAACTTGTTGCATAGGAGTTAAAGAAGGAAATCTAAAATAATTTGAATATTTATCATACATCAATGCCCCTCATCCTCTCATGGAATGGAAAAGGAGTGAAAACTCCCAAGTGTCTTGGATTTACAGGTCTTCCCACAACGGCTGGAACTCCACAGTCTGGATCGCGCCAAATTGGGACAATTTTGTCATGAAGGAACAACTCTTTAATACGTCGACAGGATTTTTTGTCCATAGAACGAGTTCCAATTATCTGTAAATAATAAATTATTTTGATATCTTCTTGGATGGAAAGCTTTTAGATGGAAAACATGGAAAAACTTATGAAAAATTAGATAATGCCAGGAATCCAACTTACTTCTCTTGCAAGTTTGTTGTCCATATTTTTAAGTCCAAGATGGCACAAAGGGTGCTTGATAAGAATCTCAACAACGTCATCACAGCAAAATTTACACGCAAAATGAAGTGGTGTCTCCAAAGCCCCCTTATCCGGTGTATTCAAATAAAGGTCGGTTAAATACCTCGTCCTGATCCTGAAATCAAACGTAAGGTTGTACTATTAGTCTTACGATTTTGGTGAGAAATAAGTAGGAAAGACAAACCTATTAATTTGGATGTCTTCATTTGGGTATAACCTATTTATAAAATCATAATTTGAAACAGTGGACAGAATGAGATCCACTAGGTCTGCTTTCCCCCATCTGGCAGCAATATGGAGAACATTGTATCGAGCTCCTTCCTGGAGAATCGTGGGCGAATCCGAAGATGTACAAAGAACCCTAGGGTTCTTTTCAATCATTTGTCTAACTGTTTCGACGTCTCCTGATTGAGTCTTCCTGGCAAGAAGCAACAGATCTTGAGTTTTTGCAGAAGGAAATGTTAGATTTCCGCTATCGTCCATTATATATTTGGTTGCTTGACAAAAGAATTCGTCCTCTTCTTCTGAGTCCTCCTCATCAACCAAATCTTCTAACCAATCTACAACTTGTTGAGCTGAAAGTATTAAAAAATAGTATTAACGACATGCCATAACAAAATATTCCTATTTTCTAAAAAAATCCAAGTAAAATATTTCTCTGAAATTAGCAATTAACCATTAAAATTTTCTTTTTGCACGACTGACCTTGAGGACCTTTTTGGCGAATACGAGCAAGTATTAAAATCACGGGCACTTATAAAAATATATTTTATATATTTTAGACACTTTTAATCAAAATGAGCTGATTAAAATAAAATCACTAATAAAATCCACTTGTTGTGTCACGAATGAGAGGAAAATGATAAATGAGCCTCGTCTGGCCTTCTCTGTTTGTTGTTCATTCGACTTTTTGTGTATTTATCAACTCAAACGAACTTTTTTCCCTCCCTTCGCAACACGGGATCAAATTGTTTATAAACTCAAGTCTGATTTTCCCATCATAGATGGACCTCAACACCAAAATTCTCACATCGCACGCTAGAATTCACAAAATCTAACAGAGAACTAGGATCTTTGAATATCTAGAATCTAGACTATGCGTTGACTATTTGGTTATGGTCATCTGTAGCTAATACTATCTGTCTATCCGGATTTGAGTTCAAATATTAATATTAAGATGTGTCCTATAAAAAATTAATTAGCAGCTAGAATATAATTAAAAATTTACCGCATGAATATAGGTACTGATTTTCTGGAGGCTAACTGTACTATAGGACATTGACATTTATTTGCAAAATGTTTTTAGATGAAATCCTAGATGAATGACTGAATGTAGGATTGGATTAGAGTTGGAATATGATTGGTTTCCCCTTAAGGAAGTTTTGGTTTTTAGAAGAGATTAAATCAAACTTAAATGCCCGAAACCACGAGGAATAAAGTGATGGGGAGATGAGTTGATGGAAAGGAAGGTTGATAGGATTTGAAATGAAATAGAAAAAGTAATGCAATTTGAGGACCACATATTAGGAAAGATGAATTGGTGGTTCCTTTCTACCAGGAGCCTCAACCAACTTCTTTCTCCAACGTCCTTTTCCTCTCTCAAGTTAAGTTGAGAGTGAAAGTACAAAACCACTCCATGATGATTGCATTTGGACTCTAATCAGAGGGGATGGAACTTCAAACGAAAAGATAATTATGGAATCTATGATGGACCCCTCTTCTCCTTTGCTCTTCTACCAACCAACCACAAAATAAAATGAACAAATTTCTCATCCTTGTCAAATCTCAGCTTCTATCTTTTCGTTTTTCTTTTTCATCAATTGCTAAACTTAAGTCCAGCAGTTCGCGTCCTCATTCAATCCAATGAACCATAACATGTCCAATCACATTTTTGTTTATTATAAGTTTTGCCGAAATTTCTACCAAACGGACAACTGACAAGTACTATGTATAATATGTGGGCAAAACCCAGACGCCTGCCTATGTTGTAAACAAATAAAGATGAGAGGTGACCGACCGCCTTTCTTAACAGAATTGTTTGTATATTTCTAACAATGAAGAAACAGAAAGGTAATGAAAAGTTTCGGTTCAATTTCAAACTACACCTAACATCCAACCGACTACCTTGTCAATTATCTTCGTCCTTTTTCGTAAATACGAAATGAATAGAGAAGACGGAACAAGGTACTTACCATACTCAGATCTTGAACCTGAATCCGTTTCCTCTGGCCTGTTATCGGACTGTGGTTCTAAAACCATTCCTTCCATCCAACAACACATCAAGTCCATATCCATCGTCGTTACTCTTCGTCCAACAAATATTAGAAAATCTTGAAGAGAATTAGCTTTAGATCTAATCCTACAGTTGTAGATGCAAGAATAAGAATGAATTCTTCAATGCAAAGTCCACTCGAACATGAGCATTGTTTGATAACAAGTGTGGGTTCATAGCTACACAATGGCGGTGTTTGCTGTAGGTTTATTTGCAAAAAAAGGATTTTTCTTCATGTTTTGAGGGATCTATTCCTTGGGCTTTGTGTATTTGAGAAGGCGAAGGGTCGGTTCGGCAGCAGCAATGGGAATGGCACACCAGGGGACCCTTATCTCTTCAAGAATGTCTTGTTTCCATAAGAAGCTTTCAAAAACCCATTTGCTCCTCTTGCTAAATCAGTAATAACAATCACACTTTGATCTTCATCCCAAAGCAAAGGACGAGTGACGAGACGACCTGACCTTATGCACCCTCCCTCACGACATGTCACAATCACGGTGACGGCGGCGGCAGACCTTCTCATTTTCATTTTGTCATCAACGCAACCCCAATTTCTCTTCAGGCAGCTAAATTCTACATCCCTTATCATGTTTCGACTTCCAAAGTCAAAAAAATAGGCAAAAGAATTAAGTTACTTTGCAATATTTGCCCAAAAATTCATCAGTTCTTTTCTGACTGCTCGTTGGGGTAAACGAGAAATTATTTCTGACCCGGATTGAAAATGTGTAAAAGTATGGGGAAATAGCAATGGGTCTTAATGAAAAAGTTGTTGATAATAATTGCGTGGGTAGTTGTAGTTGTACGTAGTATGTTTTATGAAGGCATGTGTTGATGGTCTCACAGAGTTTTCTAACTTCACGGCGGATTAGCCATTAGCCGTCAAGTCTGGTCAGAATAGGAGCAGTCAACCGAGAAGATGAGAAAGAACCAAATCCACGATCCGCTCGCTCTCTGTCCTATTTTTCTCATTCAATTTCAATAACATCCCGTTCGTTCCTTCATCTGCAGCAGCAGCAGCTTCTTTCTTCACAAGGACCACGATAATCGTACAAAAAATTTAAATGTGGATCCATATTACAAGCAGAAGGCTCAAATACATGACTAATTCCAATTACCATTATAAAATGAGATTTTAAGCGATGTATAATTAAATCATGCTAATGGAGCATTAGTGACAATCCAAATTCTACTCAGCTACATTTTGATAAGATGAATTAGTAGTCATGTAAAGTTGTAAATGATAGAATAAGAAGGAAACTTTAAAGCATGACGTGTGATAACTCAATTAGTTGTTGATAGTTGAGGAGCAATCATGTCATTCTATGTGTCAGCATCACCCGAAGTTGAATCGTTAGGGTCAGGACAATGCAAATCATTCCAACAGCACTACACATATTCAAAACTTATAAACATGCTATCAGCTTCAATGGCACCCCCGCATCAATCATCTGGAGTCTGAAGTGTTTCCTAAGAATGAATAGCTAGCTCTAAGGGCTCGGCTCTTTGGTTTGGTTCTATTAATATCAATTTAAACATGTTTATATAGAACAGAATTTTGTTTTAAACATTTGTTCCTTCTTGGAGGGTTAAAGTGGAAGATGGGTGGTATAATATTCTACATATTATAAATGGTGATTTATAATAGGGAGACGGAGAGAGCCTTAATCCCTCATAGTCGTCGTAGGGTGCTCGGAACAGAATCAAATCGATAATCATGTAATAATCCCACACACACACATCAACAATGCCCGCACGTGAGACCCTCACGTACAATTCCTTCTTGATAAATGATTTTGACAACCCAAAGCCAAAGTTCTGTATGCATTTAATATAAAGGGCTACACGCACTAAACATATAACTAATATCCACTTTATTTTCCTACTACTCCGCCGTCCTACACAACTCAATCAACCATTTTGCTCAACAAATGTAACTGACTAATAATCTCGAACGAACGAACACACACACCGTGAAAGTGATTCTGCTCAATTCTACACACGTTAACTTTTACCCATAACATTTACCATTTTCGTATCGCAAAGTTTCAGACAGTTTATTTTTTTTTCAGCTAGATCAGATTCTATATAAGTTGATACATTTGAAGTTAATGTGATAAGAATCCTTAAATGCGTGTTGAATGCGGAAAAAGGCATTTTTCTGACCTACAAAAAGGTCGGCCGTTTGCCAAAAACACTTTCAAATCAGGGACCAGTTGAATATATTTTATGGTTGTGTCCAATGATCATAAGCATGCAGCGAGTCATAAAAATTATATCAGTATGCACATATCATATGAATATATCCCGTTTCGTCTAGATCAACTGTTGCATGGCGATTTTGATGGCATATATAGAGTATAAATCTAGGAGAACTCAACTAGCAGTTAGCAATGCTTGTAACTTTAATTTTTGAACACGTAAAATAAGACTGGACGAACTCAATTACGGAATAAGCTGGAACTTGCTGTATATTGTTGCAGTTGAATCCTGGAATTGTCATTGGAAAGAAGAACTGGAAGTGAATTTTGGAGTAAAAAGGACAAGAGAAGGTTTCCACATGATTAGATAATGATGAAGGGAGCAAACAAAAGTAATGAGGATAAGGGGTAGTTATTGGGACAATGGGACGAGTCATTTTGCTCTGACCTTTTGTTCAAGTGATAGTCTGTCGGTCCTCCTACGACTCCAACTCTATTCAGGAAAGAACTCTGAAGAGCGTATTTCCTCCATGTTTTGACTCAATATCCCCTGTCAAGTGGATTTCAAAATGTGCACATCCCATCCATGTATCCGACCGGATTGTCAAAATATAATGTCAGAAGCCTTTCTTCTAAATATATTCACAGGCATCACAGTGGTCGTCCACATGGATAAACTCAATGTACTAGGATGAAAAAAGAAATTTCTACCCGATCCGGAAAAAAAGGAAGATGAGATGAGGTGTAGCGGAAGTCGGGGTCGGAGCATGTTCTCAATTCCCAAAAACTATCTGATAGCCATGGCCAAGCTCAATAAAGCCAGAATAAAAAAAGGATCAATCTCCTTCCTATTTCAGTTTTTTAACGGACTCACTCTCATCTATTCTTCACCCTCTCCATCATTATTGCCACATGAAAGACTATCACAGCTATGCACGCGCATCCCAAATTAATTTCCTCGCCTTCCCCCCGTAGTAGCTTTCATTCGTACCGACGTAGGGTTACAGTCCAACTCATCCTCATGACTCAATAATATCTCAACATAAAATTCACAACAGTCAGCCACACGCTTTGATTTTATGTACATAAATAAATAAACAATATCCAACAACTTTAACAATGCGAAAATTTCATTTTTTACTAGTCATAGCAACGATCAAGCCCAATCAAAAATATTAAAATCGTATAGGTGCAGTCAAGGTGTCTCTGAATAGAAATAGAACCCCTCACTCTGATTAAATTAACCTTTAAGGGCATTGGACTTAATCATCATAATTTTTTAATTCTTGTAGGCGTAGGGTTGGTCATCATAATTTTTTAATTCTTGTAGGCATAGGGTTGGTCATCATAAACTCTAATAAATGATAGCATTGGATTTGAGTTGCTAAGGCAGCCTTATAATGGAATAATCAAGCCAAAAATTGAAATTTTTGTGATAAGTATCCCACGGTAACTAAACGTTGTTTGTTTAGTTGTCTGCAATTAAATCAAAGGGGGGGGGGCGGAAATAAACAAACATGGGAACTAGTACAACGTGTTTAATTGCCAACTGCTGCTAGTTTGTTTATAATAAATATATCTTGATAGAACCTTTCCCGCATAACACTTCAAATAAGTTTATAAAATACATTGACTTTGTCGCCGTGGATGCACATTTGTGCTCGCTCCAAGGATGATCACTTAATTTTAACCGCATTCTCTTCACCTCAAAGCTGACCTTGTTCTGAGTGAAATATTGCCTTTATTATGGGGCAATCCACCTATGCATTCTGAACTTTCCCTGGTAATAATATTATTCGTTATCCTGAATTTGGCCGGTGTATATTGTCAGACTTTTTACACCTTTATTGAAATGCTAACTTTACAGGAATCATTTTGTACATACAGTATTTTTCAAAGAATTTTGAGAGAAGATGTTTTAATGAGGTTGTTCTATTGATGGAAATTCCACCATCCGAATGTAATCTTACTCCAGATTGTAGAGAAGAAGTCGGACCAAGTCTTTTGAGGAGGAGAAAATCGTATTCCATAATATGTACAATTCATGTGTCCACAAATCATATCCAGATTTGCTAATGGCAATTCCAAATTTGTTCGCGAGGCCACAATAAAATAGACCCAAGTGGTACCAATGGCAAGAAGGGCCACACAGAGAACGCCAGAGAAACTGATTTTACCCTGGTAAGTTGAATTCTCTCTTTTCTTCAAATGTTTCAGATATCGGCACACCTCCAAGTAAAAATAAAATGAGTTGTCAGTTTTGCGGAATTTCAGGACAATTTGAATGCCCGGACAAAGTAAAGAAAAGCTAAGTACAATGTGCTTATTTTGAGCAAACTCAAATCCACGGTTTGCATCCAGAACATATTCAACCATTTGGTCATACGGGTTGAAATATTGGACGAGTAGGACTGAACATTTCTTAAGCATAGTAGCAACCCATCCTAACATAGAAAAATGTTCCACATTTTCTGGAAACACTTTGATGTCATGCTCCTCTGCCATGACACTCGGGAAAGCAGCGGTCCCATAGGCCTAAAATAAAAAACTGGATAAATATATGTAAAGGATTTTAATAAATCAACCATACAGTCCAATAATCCTCAAGAGATACA
>WJEZ01000718.1:0-23901 GCA_009869925.1 Thalassaphorura encarpata
TACAAAGCTTTCCATTTCTGGAAGATGCACCCCTTCCTGGGAGTGGAAATAGACCACCCATGTAGCCGTAAACTCAATATTATAACGAAAAATTGATTTGTCAACCCATTAGCAAATGTAACTACTCTTCAATAGTAATATTTTGAAGTATAGATTAATTATTTGAATTTTCTTCTCTTCTTGGTAGACTTCTATTTCCTTTCCTTCTTACAAACAAGATAATATTTTCATATCGCATTTTGTCGTATTATGAGACTTGGGTGATTAATATAGTTTAAAATTATAACCTAAAATTCAGGATTCTCATTCCTTAGATTATGATTGAAAGAAATGTAATTTTGGTCGAGAATAAATTAAGTCATATTAAAAACGAGAAAATTCTTTTTGTACCAATATATTTTGCAAACAGTTCTTTATCATCCAAAGGAAACAACAGACTATTTAATGTACTTATGTTTGTCCAAGTCTCAACTATAGTTAGTCGTATAATTACTCAACCGAGATTGCAGCCAGAAGTCCATCGGAAGAACAACCACTCATTCATTCACTAAGATATACTGTCGATTTATGAGTTATGACTAAACGCTTTGCTGCATTCATCAAACTCTTTAAGTATAAAAATAGTAAAACACTTAATTTCAGTTCAGTACTCTAGAGGAAAATTTTTGTACTACGACGTATTTAGAATCCACAAACTCGGGTAAGGAAGCAATCTGAATTTTAGCAATCTTAGATAGTTACTCAAATAACTTCTATTACATCGCAATAATTTATTCATCTACTGCTCGACTAGACTAACTAAATTTCAAAAAGTAATAGTTTTCAAGAATATTATTGAATATAAAAAGTATTATAACTGGAAATCGCAAACATTTGATCGTAAGGTTATGGAATTTTCAATGTTCAGGTGGAACCAAGAGAAATGGCCTGCACCTTGAAAAGGAAGCTGATAGTAGTACTTCTGTTGGCCTGCTTCCTCAAACAATCTTCAACCAGTTGTCAATGTCAATGCAGCACCCCGCACGGTATTCACTGGTTTGAACTCAAATGGTGGTGTCCTTGGAGTCGGGTTCCTCGGCGTTCGCCAGTCTACTATAACCTGTCCAGCCGGGACATATCTTTCCATTTCTGGAAGATGTACACCTTCCTGGCTATGGAAATAAACCATCTTTGCAAGCGTCAACATTATAATTAAAACTTGATAAATCAACTCATTAGCAAATGTGCGGCTCTTCCAACGATGTAAGAAATGTAATTTTGTCCAAGAATAAGCAATAATAAATGAAAAACGAGAAAATTTTCAAGTGCACACTAATATTTCTTTTGCACCAGTAAAATATACATGGTAAATTACTTTACATGCACTAGTCCACAGACCACAGGAAATAGCGGATTTTATAACGTACACAAGCTCACACTTAGAAATGTAATTTTGTCCAAGAATAAGCGATAATAAATGAAAAACGGGGAAATTTTCAAGTGCACACTAATATTTCTTTTGCACCAGTAAAATATACATGGTAAATTACTTTACATGCACTAGTCCACAGACCACAGGAAATAGCGGATTTTATAATGTACACATTATGATACATTATACATTATGATGTGCTCACACTTGTTTCAGTTTATTGCAGATAATAATGTAATAGCTACACCAAGATTGACACGAGGAGACCACCGGATGAACTTGTCTTAAACTACAGGATATATTAAGTCCGTCTTATGAGTTCTGAGCTGTATCCGTCAAACTCTTCAGGATTAAAACTAAAGAGAGTATCACAGTTAATTTTAACTCTACACTCAACTTAAGTGCAAAAGTTCTTAAAGTCCGACCTGTTTTTGAATTTAGAATTTATTCTGGTAAGGACGAATTTGCATTTAGTAACCTCATCTGATTAATTTATTAATTTCGCTAGTGAATAGTAGTGGGTTTTGACTATAAGAACACGTTTGTTTGAAATTTTTTATATTTGCAGGTGAGACCGAAATGGCATTTGCGGTGAACCGAAAGTTGATACTAGTGCTATTGTTTGCCTGTTTCCTCAACAGTCTCCAAACAGGAGTTAATGGTGCACCCCGAAGAGGAAACGGAAGTGGAAACACTGGCTCAAACACAAATGGTGGTGGAACCAATGTCTCTGGCACTGGGGCCAGCGTTGCATCCATTAGCCCTGGCCAGCCTACCATAACTTGTCCAGCCGGGACATACCTTTCCATTTCTGGAAAATGTACACCTTCCTGGCAATGGAAATAATCCATCTACGGAGACACCTATCAAAATTTGGAAATTTTTTCCAAAACATTTAATTATTACTCAATTACAGTAAATTGAAAATTAATTTGACACTAACAGCTTTTTTTGTGAATTTTTATTTCATTTCCTCCTACCTGACAACACCAGAGCATAATACGTTTTTCCGTGCGTCGTGACATGCACCTTTATAAGCTTTAACAGTCCAATAAGTTTACAAATAACATAAAAGTAGTTTTCATTCGCGTGCAGCTAGCGTTGCATCCATTAGCCCTGGCCAGCCTACCATAAATTGTCCAGCCGGGACATACCTTTCCATTTCTGGAAAATGTACACCTTCCTGGCAATGGAAATAGGCCATCTACGGAGACACCTATCAAAAATAATATTGGAATTTTCTTCCAAAACATTTAATTATAACTTAATTGCAGTAAAGTGAAAATTAATTTGACACTAAGTTTTTTTTGTGAATTTTTATTTTATTTCCTTTCACCTTACGAATAACACGACACAGCATATTTCGTTTTTTCGTGCGTCGTGACGTGCAGCTTTATAAGCTCTAGTCGAATAAGTTTACAAATAACATAAAAGTAGTTTTCATTTGCGTGCAGATTTCCCCGATTCTCGTGAAGCATTAAAGCATACAACAATTCATTGTAGTCCTACAACAATGTAACACAAAAACTTATTTCAAGGTTAGCATTGCAAATTGCAATGTCAAGAGCAGAAACCTGAACCTGACTTACAAAAGTGCCTCCTGGACGGAGTTAGTATCTTTAAAAGTGTTTGGCCGCATTGTTCGCTGAATATTATTTAAAGCATTTTCCATTAAGCTGCTTAAATTCTAAGACGTTATTGAAAGTAGTGAACGAGTCGCGTGAGCTATAGAAGCCAAGTTCTTATGGTCAAATTAATTACATTTTGCACCTCAGGTATTTTTTACTTATCGGAAAGACAGAGAAAGTACATTCAAACACCATTTGATTTGTCTCATTCAAGGTCAGAGTTCGAGATGAATTCGTGCAAGCGTAAAATTCTGCTTATTGTTGGAATAATACTTTTACTATGGACAACAGTCTTAGCGCTGGCTGACGGAACAACACTTGCAACAATAGCCACTGCTGATCAGGAACAATCTACAATGTCATCCACCGAAGATGATGCGGAAGCACAGTTCTTATCTCAAAAGATATCTCCAGATTCACCCGAAATTACCTGTCCAGAGGGCACATATCTGTCCATCGGTCATAAATGTATGGAATCTTGGACGTGGTGATAATCTTAAACTTAATTTTGGCAAGTGTACTTAAACTTACTAAATAAAACTGACCACAATTTAATGTTATTGCCTGGTCATATCATATGCCTATTGACTTATTTTGTATTTACTTTCTTATAGACAAAAACTTGAATAGGTTTTAGAAGTGTGGTGCTGTTGGAAAACACGCAGCAGAATCTTGGACGTGGTGATAATCTTAAACTTAATTTTGGCAAGTGTACTTAAACTTACTAAATAAAACTGACCACAATTTCATGTTATTGCCTGGTCATACATATGCCTATTGACTTATTTTGTATTTACTTTCTTATAGACAATCACTTTTATAGATTTTAGAAGTGTGGTGCTGTTGGAAAACACGCAGCGCAGGGTTGGAAATTCTTCCAGAAGTGTAGTCAAATGAATCAAATCTTATTTTTTAATCTCTTCACAAACAGTTGTGCAATGATAAACTCATGAATGACTAATACTACAACTTATTGACGTGGCTAATTCCCAAGGAATAAGATAGACGAAGTTTACAGCTATAGATTAAAGTGCACGTAAATAATGTCAGTCTAACTTCAACCAGGAACCTAAGTGGCTGACTAGACCACTCATCCGTTATACACAAATAATAGTTCCAATTTACTAGTAAAATTAATAAAATATCACATAAATGAATTTGTAAATATTATCAAAGCAAGAGTGCACATGGCTCTGATTCCCCATAATCCTCTGCCTAACAACACCAAAACGGCGTGAATTGATAAACTCACTGAGTTTTATCTTTTGTTGTAAATAATATTATAAAACCAGGCCGGACAAGTTTAATTTAGTGATCATGTGAGCTCTGGATAGCCCAGCAGCCGGTTTAACAGGCTACGAGGTCAACTGCAATCATAGAACAATTTATTCCTGCAACTACGCACATTATCAACCAAAACTTCAAGGGCTTCAACTTTTACCTTAATGCTACATAACTTCATTTAGTTCACACATTTCAACTTGGGCAAAATCAAAATGTCTTTGGAGGAGGAACACACACCTGGTGCTGAGAATGACGAATCAAAGCAGGTAAATAGAATTAAAGGAATTTTAAACCTGAATCCTCAATGAAAATGTAAACTATTTATTTGACATTTCAGATTAGCGTGGTTGGACGAGATCTCACAGAATTTTCTGTTGTTCGATTTGGTTCCTTTATACAAAGGATTGATTTGTCTTTTAATTTTTTGACCAAAGTGAAAGGGTTGCACGTTTGTGCTGAGACTTTGGAAGAACTTTCCTTGGACAATAACATTTAGTTCACACATTTCAACTTGGGCAAAATCAAAATGTCTTTGGAGGAGGAACACACACCTGGTGCTGAGAATGACGAATCAAAGCAGGTAAATAGATATAAAGGAATTTTAAACCTGAATCCCCAATAAAAATGTAAACTATTTATTTGACATTTCAGATTAGCGTGGTTGGACGAGATCTCACAGAATTTTCTGTTGTACGATTTGGTTCCTTTATACAAAGGATTGATTTGTCTTTTAATTTTTTGACCAAAGTGAAAGGGTTGCACGTTTGTGCTGAGACTTTGGAAGAACTTTCCTTGGACAATAATCAATTGGAACAAATTGAGTTGAAGACTGTATTCCCTAAATTACACACTTTGAGTTTAAACAAAAATCGAGTATGCACAATGCACAACACATTATGAATTAATTGATGATAAATTTAATAAAAATCTGTTTTGTGTTATTTGACAGATATGGGACTTAAGAAAACTTCTAAAGGAACTCACGAGTCGAGCATATAATCTGAGATATTTAAGTCTTCTTGGAAATCCCGTGTGTCCAGATCAACTCTCGAATGATTTTGCTAGTGAATCTGATTATCAGACTTATAGATGTGTGATTTTATTTCATTTGAGTAGTCTGAGATTTCTTGATCATCGCATCGTAACACCCAAAGAATTGAAGAAATCCCAAGATCCAACGTACTCTAATTCCAAGATTATACCACTGACTCCTTTACCTTTAACATTGGACGTCACAAAATTAAAAGCAGAAGACGGAACAAAGAACCAAACTGGGGAAAAGAAATTAAAATCTGGAAAACAGGGGAAGCGAAGATTTAAATATGTGGGCAAGAATTCAGAAGGAAATAGATTTATTAAAGACTCTGATCTTTGATGCATTGGTCTTGACAATATCTTGCTTCCCGATATGAGATCAGTTGTACAGCCTTGAATTTAAAGTACACTTTCATTACGAGTAAACTTTTGGAACATGCAGTTGGATCGATCTAGCAGTAAGAGAAAGGAATTGAGTAACCTGTACCAATTCGCTGAATAAGATATGCCTCAATATGAGATACATTGTAATGACAACTCGTAGGAATTTTTAACTTATTCGCTAAGAACAGAAATATTGTGATTTCAAATAGTTTTACTAAAGATATTTGTCACCAGTATTTACATAGGATAACAATTCATGTTTTACATGCGAGGAATGGTTCTGCATCTGATTGTTGTATTTTTTGCGAATCAAATGATGACCAGAAGAATTTGTGACGAACTACAACAATACTCACGTCAGTTTGAGATTAGCGAACCCATATTCGTGTTGAGTCACATACTATCATCTTCATTGTGTTAATTCATTGAATAAAAGTGATACATATCCGGGAAAATAATTATTACAAACTGAACTGTAAATTGGTTAGTTCATTCTGTATTATCCTTTTTGACTAGTTCATGAAATTGCATCATAATATACACGACTCGTTTTGTATACACAGTGCGTAGTAACGTTTGATCTGAAATTCCAATCACATTTCTGAAAACATTTGAAAAACGTGGCTCGTCTCCTATGCTGTCATGCATATTCCTCTCTCACTAGAATATTTGTAATTTAGTACTCTTAACGCTCATGTACGAACTTAGAAAAACTATTGTAATGCAATCCCGTTACCCTCATAAATTAACCTTAGACAGCTCGTATTGTCTCACTGGTATAGTAAATGAGAGTACAAAAGTTACTAAAACAAGACTCATGAACTTCAGTAAACGTAGCACTATCGAATAAAATTGGCTAACCAATTTTTATTTAGATATTATTCTATAATCTATAACGAAGGAATAATGGTATGTAATGTAACGAATAGTAATACAGTAATAATTGTTACATTGTTGTGCATAATCTAGGGTTCTAGTGGCACAAACGGTTTGCCACGGAATGTGTCAATGGACTTATGTACACAGACAGACAGAGGAACCGCAGCAGCATAGAGAATCGGACGGACATGAGATTGGGATAAAAATGTGACAGTAGTCCGTATGGGAGGATAGGTGCTTTTGCCCGTGCACTGCACTGCAATGCATTGAATTTAGATCAACCCACTTGGCAGCATATGGCTGCAGAATCAGAATTGAAATTAAAACTCAAACTCAACATCACCACACTTTTTCACTCTGTCAGGCCAGCCTCTAACCCTGCCTACTGGAGAAAATTACTCTGCTATTCCAGTCCTACTTAATTTATCCATTCTCATCTGCTAATCTTCTTCCCTTGGATTAATCTCAGTCTGCGGCAGTCCACAAGTTAATTTTATTCAAACAGTTGGTCACAAAGTGCTGCAAGTCGCAAGTGTGTGTCAACATCTTCAAGGAAGAGCAAAGATTTCATCTGAGGACGTGGACGTGGAGGATTATTAATTAAATAGGAAGGACAGTTCAAGAAATGTAGGGAAGAGTACCGGCAATTAATTTACTATCACTGGCACTGGCAGGTAGAAAATAATCTTAGGTTTGTAGTTAGTAATTAGTGCGTGAATACTATCGACATTTTTTAGTTGAACAGTAGGCAGGGCCTTCAGTTTAGTTTAGTTTAGTTTAGAGATAATTACGATTGGTCAATCAATCAGTCATTGGTGAAGTTTTCGTGAATCGTATCGTGATTAGTTGATATTTAAGTTGTTCGAGCTTGAAAGTGCAGTTGGAAGTTGGAATCATGGCTTTGAAAAAAGTAAAAGGAAATCTGGAGAGAATCTTCGACAAGAATATGACGGATTTGGTCCGTGGAATTCGCAACAATAAGGATAATGAGGTAATGCATTGAACTTAAACAGGCAATTAACATATTAATTACTTCAATGGTTTTGGCTTTGTGAATTAATAATTGATATTTGATATTGTAAAGGCGAAGTACATTGCTCAGTGTATGGAAGAGATCAAAGTGGAGCTAAGGCAAGAGAATATTGCAGTCAAGGCGAATGCGATCACGAAATTGGCTTACGTAAGTGACCTAGTTTTGAAAGTATCATGTTCATGGAATTTGTTTTTAAATGGAAACAACAATATTTATAAAATTGCGAATGTTTTTGAGGAGGCAGACATCATAATGTAGGTTATGACTTAGTGTACGTGCTTTCGCAAACGTTGGCATAAAATAGACTTTTGAATAGTTTCAATTTCAATATTCCTTCATGATAGATTCAGAACCCAAAGTGTATCTTTCAGACTTATTAGTTTTTATCAAGATATTTTCATAGTAATGCTGCTACGTCGTCAAAAACTAAATAGAATTGCATGCCCAGCCCAACTATAGCATTTGTATAAAATTGGGGCTTTTCAGCTCTTCTTGCATGTTCACTTTTGACATCTGTCAGTACGTTTCCTACATTTAATAATTTGATATGATAGTATGGAACACTGTGTGCTTCATGACTTCAGGGTATACGCTCAGGATATGAAATGAATTCCCTCACTTCCTGCCTGGATAATAATGCTTTTACTTGATATTACTTATTACTTTTTTACTACGATGTTGCTTTGGAGTGGGTGAATCAGAATTTGATTAGGAAAAAGCAGAAATTGCTAAACGGTCAAGGCTGCTATGAGTTTGCTAATTCATTGTTCTTCGGATCCATTGTAGTCTCATAAGTTATTTTTTTTACTTGTTCTAGCTTCAAATGATTGGCTATGATATCAGCTGGGCTGGATTCAATATTATTGAAGTGATGAGCTCCTCAAAATTCACTCACAAGAGATTGGGTTATCTAACGGCATCTCAATGTTTTCACTCTGATTTGGAACTTCTTATGCTAACAACAAATATGATTCGTAAAGACTTGAGTAGTCAAAATATGTATGAAGCTGGTACCGCACTTTCTGCATTGGCTTGTTTCGTTAGTCCAGATTTGGCCCGAGATTTGGCGAATGATATTATGACATTGGTAATTTTGAGTTTCAAGTCCTAATTACGCATCTGTAATATAAAAAAATTAACCGCTCCCACTTTAATCATACAGTTATCCTCGACCAAGCCGTATCTAAGGAAAAAGGGTGTGCTCATGCTTTACAAAATATTCCTTAAATTTCCGGATGCTCTGAGGCCTGCTTTTCCTCGGCTAAAGGAGAAATTGGAGGATCCAGATCCAGGTGTTCAGTCAGCTGCTGTTAATGTGATATGTGAATTAGCTCGCAAGAATCCCAAGAATTATCTAAGTCTCGCCCCAGTCTTCTTCAAATTAATGACATCGTCAACGAATAACTGGATGCTGATTAAGATAATCAAATTGGTGAGTACCGCTCACAGCTGCATTTGTTTTTTGTTAGCATTTTTTGTCATCACGAATATATGTTGAACCAATACCAATTTTTCTTTCAGTTTGGAGCACTGACGCCTCTGGAACCGCGTTTAGGGAAAAAATTAATCGAACCACTTACAAACTTGATTCACAGGTAAGACTACTAAATTAAAGATCACCACAAACAATAGCAGAAAGAAACTTACATGGACTTTCTTCTGGTTTAGCACTTCTGCGATGTCTCTTCTCTATGAATGCATAAACACCACGATTGCGGGTAAGTAAATCTACTCGGAATGCTCTCAGGTTGGGATCGTGTTGCTTAAGCAGTGTCAATTTTTCCCTGCCTTGTTGTCAAGAAATGTTTAATATCCACCGTCTAAGCGGGTGGGTAACTTATTATGGTTATAAAAATTAGATGACTAGTCTAGTGAGTTCCTAGGACTTTTGTCTAAGATTGGGTATAGTGGTCGCTTGTGGTATTGTCATATTGTCCCCGAAATTTTCACTGCACGATAATGTTCTAAGCTTGCGGGGATTTATGTTGACTTAGTAAATTTTTGATTTCCTGCAGTTCTCATTTCGATTTCAACAGGAATGCCCACTCACAATGCCTCCATTCAGGTAACTTGTAATTCTAGATTTTACTAGTATTATTCAATTTTCGATAAGTTACTGGATTAAATCTTAAAAATCAGAATACTCAAGGATTTTATTCTTTTAGTTGTGTGTCCAGAAATTGAGAATTCTGATAGAGGACTCGGATCAGAACTTGAAGTACTTAGGACTTCTAGCGATGTCAAGAATTCTTACAACGCATCCTAAGTCTGTGCAGTCCCACAAGGACTTGGTGATGAGGTGCCTGGATGATAAGGACGATTCAATTCGACTGAGGGCTCTAGACTTACTCTACGGAATGGTTGGGAAAAAGAACCTCATGGAAATAGTCAAGAAGCTCATGGTACACATGGAAAAAGCTGAAGGAACCATGTACAGAGATGAGCTTTTGAGCAAGATTATTCAAATATGTTCTCAAAACAACTATCAATACATTACCAATTTTGAGTGGTAAGTAACGTTTTCATAATGGCTTATTTTTAAAAAGTGTTGACAATATTTTTTTGCATTCGCAGGTATATTACCGTTCTGGTTGAATTAACTCGGGTGGAAGGAGTGAGTCACGGCGATTTGGTGGCCTCTCAAATGCTAGACGTGGCAGTTCGCGTTGTTTCAATTCGTCCATTCGCCGTCCAACAAATGAGCCTACTTCTAGAAAATCCGTTCGCCATTTTTGGCCTCACAGGTGGCTCATCCAGAACCTCAAGTATGACGCAAGTCTTATACGCGGCTGCTTGGATTTGCGGAGAATATGTCGAGTAAGTTGACAAGACCTGGAAGACCTCATTTTTGTACAATCAAGTGGATTGTAATTTTAATGGATATTTCTCTAGATTTTTACCAAACCCTAAAGCTACCCTTGCGGCAATGCTTGAACCTCGGTTGAATCAGCTACCTTACAAAATTCAAGCAGTGTATTTGCAAAACAGCTTGAAAATTTTAACACATATTCTATGCAATCCAACCCCGACGCAAGGGGAAGAAGTTCAAAATGAGGATGGAGCCGACGAATCTATAGAGAAAGACGATGCTCTGAATATTCCAGAAATCCAAGAGAAGCTCAAACCTTTTATTGCTAGTGAAGAATTAGAAGTCCAAGAAAGAGCAGGAACATTTTATAATCTCCTCCGATGTTTTACAAGATTAGAGGGGAAAGGTGAAATTGATGCACATAGTTTTGGCACTGATTTAAAGGTGTTCTTTAGCAGGTAATTTTCTCGTTTTATTTCTTGTTGAAATGTGCTTAGCTTTAATTTCCAACTGTTTGATTATTTCCAGTGAATTAAACCCAGTTGCACCAAAAGCTCAGAAGAAAGTGCCTATTCCAGATGGGTTGGATTTGGATGCTTGGATTAATGAGCCTCCGTCTGAGAGTGAGGGAGAAGAAGTTTCTTCAGAAGTTTTTGTTACTTCCACTGCAGAATTTTATGGAGAAAAAGCCGGAAAAACCAACATATCAACCCACAGAGGAGGAACTTACAAAGGTAATATTTTACAGGATATCTCTAATTAGAGTTAAAGTTATTAAAATGTTTAAACAAAGGTATTTTGCATTCAATTCTCTGATTATAAGAATACTGACAACATAAGAGTGTTTGAGAAGCTTTGCCAATCAATTAATCGATTTTATTACTCAATTTTTTATTAGCAGCGGGAAGCTCGTAAAGTAGAGCAAGACCTGAATCCACATTACCTCAAACCCTCATCGAAAAAGGCAAAAGCAGCAGCGGTTTTGAATGATCCAGACATGCCTCCTGTTGCAACGCTTGATTTGAGTGTTCCACTCAAGATTCCTGGTTTAATTTCATCCGACAAATACCTTAACGTTCCTCCTCGGAGTAAAAAGACAAAGAAAACAAAAAAGAAGAAGCGGAGCAAAAACAAAGGATCAGATGAGGATGCAAATGAGGACGCTGACGGTGAAGACTCATCAGCTCCCTCACATGTTGTCAATACTGTAATTGATATGCCTGAAGGTGCTGTTGTCTCAGATAATGAAGACTCTCATTTACCAGAGGATGATCCTCATCGTGCCTTGAATGTTGATTTGGACAAGTAAGTGCTTGAATTTATTTTTAAAAAAGTATTCTGTGATAATTTATTTTTAAAAAAGTATTCTGTGATAATTTATTTGAATGTATTTATTTGCAGTCCGTTAGAAGCTGGCGAGTCAATTCCTGTTCCTTCGCATCGAGTGACCAGGAATCCAAACTACTTGAATAATACTGCAGATAAACAAAAGAAGCCTGTTGAAGAAGTGAATGAAAAGAAATTAACTGAAAAAGTGCACAATCGCAAGTCTTCCAAAACAAAACACAAGAAACATAGCAAAGATAAATCAAAATCCGAAGCCAAATCCTCAAAGTTAGCTGAAAATGAAATTAATTTAATGATGGATGAAGAAGAATTAATTCAACCAGCTGAAACTGAGAATGGAACGGATGCATTGAAAAGTAGTAGCAAGAAAAGCAAAAAGAGTAAAACCAAAGAGTCAGAAAATGCTAACAATGGAGATTTATTAGGAGAATTGTTGGAGCTTGGAGAAGAGCCAAAAACTGGTTCATCTCCACCACCTCCTCTTAGTAACGGAACCAACGACGAGCATCATGCTGAAGCTGATCTTCCGGTTGACAATGAAGGAGCATCAACCGAACTATTCGCTCAATTATTAGCCTCAGGTGCTTTGAGTTACGAAAATCAATTGGAATTTAAGGACAATCGACTTGGTTTTCAGAAGGTAAGAATATCTGATTCATTTTCGCTTCTTAGCTGTTTTCTTATCCTCATAAATTTTTTTATTTAGGTGTGTGAGAGATTGCAAAAGAAGTGTCACTTGAAGGTGGTTGAAATAATCGAAACATCTGCACTGCTTCATAAGAAATCATCGAAGGGATTCCACATTTTTCTTCTTGTCAAGGAACTGGTATGAATTTATTTTTTAAGCAGCGCAATTTCGCCAGTTTTTGGGCAATAACAATCCATTCTTCCTTTGTAATTTTGCCAGGGCGCAAGTTCGATTGGTGTTAGTGTGAAAAGTGAATCTGAAGACGCTGCCAAAAAAATCCTATCAAGCGTTCAGAAGCAATTCCGTAAAGAAAAAGAATCAGCGCGGTGACCGCGGAAAGATTGGAGTTTCAGGCTTTGTGAAGTCGACATTCTGCTACATCAAGTTCTACAGAGAAGTTGTAACGAAAATATCGTTCCATTTTATATTTATTAATTATTTCGGAATGAATTCAATCAATGCAGAACTGCTGGGTTTGGAATGACCTTACTTTCTAAATATATTTCGTTCCGCCGATAGTAATTAAGACATTTGGTCTCATTGGGGTGGTCTAACTTTAGGACAGCCCTTACAACTACTTTGCATTTATTACTTTTGGACCATTTACAATTACTTATTCAAATCAACACAACAGTTGAGCGAAACGAACTAGATTTGTCAAGTGGTCAGGATGAGGAATTTTTTGATTCATGATTAATATTGAAAAACAAAGGGTCTCTCTCTTATGAAAGTGGGATGTACTGTAATACAACTTCACTAGCAAATAATGGATATTATTGTTGTTACAAATTATGGGAATCTGAATAAATGAAAACTGCACGAGTATCACATGAAAGTAATTCACATTTTATTCGTCTCATTCATTCGGTTTTATTTGCAAATTCACACTTCAATCTTGTATCCTAAATAGACCAGTAATAACGGCTTGATTTTGGTGTAACAGTGGTACTGTGTGTTTGAACGGGTAAAATGAATTGTAATCAAAATAGCTGTAAACAAATTCTAAATATAAAACTAGACTAAAATTTACGATCACTAGTGACAGAGAAATAGAAGAGTGTCAGACTTGAGCCGATTCTCTCCATCAAATACTTCACATTGATAATTGCCTGTATCTGGTGGAGCGACGTGACGAATGAGAAGGACGGATCGGAGCATTGGACTAATCCCTGGTGCTAGGGTCACGTTGAACTTGTCATGAAAATCTTCCTCTTCATACGCAAGAGTTTTGTTGAGTGCAAGGATAATGTCAGGTTGAGTTGCGTTGTGAAATTTTCGTTTCCATCCCACGAGCTAAAAAATAAAATTAAAAACTTTAGTTTTGAAAGGTCACCGAGAATTATGTGTTCACATGGCTGGATACATTATGAGGTAAACGCAATGCAAGCTGCAGCAACACCATAAACTTATCTGGCTAGTCAAAATATAGCGAAAGTATGAATAGTAAAGTTGTCGAACTCCCCAAAGCAATATAAAGTTTGTAGTTTGCCATGCAAGTTCAGTTCAAATTGACATAAATTATTACGATCACGTTAGTGCAATAAAATAAGTTTGACTTTCAGGGCTTAATGAGCTACAACAAAATTTTTGAGACCCAGCCTCATTCTGTTCGTTTTTGAACCATATATTTTCAATTTTTCTTGTCTTTATCTCAATTTTAACATGAATCGGAATTATTCAACACGTGCGATAAGGCAAAACAATAATTCAGCCTCAACTTATATTTTCAAGGAACCAGAGTGCATTGATAGCCAAGAATTAATTTTGCAATAAACCCCAATTTGGTTCGCCTTGATACTTTTTGTGCAGAAATTTCACGAATGAGTACTCAAACCGCAAAGATGATTCGCTAGATAAAAATATTTTGATTTGCCTCCTGTGCTCTTGGATCTATTGGCCGAGATTTTCGTTCTTCCTTTATGTTTGTACATGGGCAGTGGTTACAACCACAGAGCAGACAGGGGCAATTATACGCAACTCAATAACTCGTTCTCTCATCCGTAGTTAAATCCCCTTATGGATATGGTTTCGTAACGAATACAATATGGAAGTGGGAAGGCATAACCTATTATCTAATAATTTGATCAGGTCAGTTGCAGGTTGCAGCCCACGGTTGAGTATTTGTATAAAGCGTTAAGTAATTATAGGGTTAAATTCATTGGTTGTAATGTGGGTGGTAGAAGACACTTAAAGTTTGACCTTTACGTGACCCTTGTAATTTGATCTGTTGGAGACCCTAAGGTGAAATACGATATATCCACGCGACTTGTTTTTCCTCCGGAACTCAATTGAGTTTTCCCTGGAGTTGAAGTAAACGCATTACGTACTATTGCCATTGCCCATAAAATTGACTCACTCGCATCTTGTTTCGTAGTTCTGTCCGAATCCATTGGACTGGACTGGACCGGACTTTCTCCCAAAACTCAACTTTCTCTCATCTGCATTATAAATAAAGTTGAAATTGAATGCAACTCACCAAGTGGGGATTTGGACTCCCATGTCTCTTCCTTATATGAACGTCACAAATCACCTCTGCTGCTCCATGTAATTTTGGGCAAGTGGATATGTGTGCGTGGACTTTACTCACGACCCCAGTACTTGACATACTCTCCGCCTGTAAATTGAAGTCATTGGAGCTCTCAAAAGAATCCGCTTGGGACTTGTGAACTTTCATCGACGACTCTACATCTTTCCCAGACTTTGCACCGCCGGATTTGGAGGATTGAGAGCTGTTTGAAGTCTTGACCAAAGTTTGAGGCTTGACTCTCCTTACAAAAATCATGTTTCCATTATTGATGGATTTTCCTTTGTTGTCCACTGAATTTCCGGTTTTACTACTGCGTCCATCCTGACTTTCTAGGAAAATTAAGGGTGGAGAATCCGTTTCACCTCGGAAAGAAGGGCCAAGCAATGCATTATTATGGGAGTTCAAGTCTGGAAAAGTATTTGGTGTAAAATTTATGGTTTCAGTGACAGGGGTAAAACCACTGTGGTCTACGGCACTAAAAAATGTATTTTGGGTAGGAGTAATAGTAGAAATAAAATTCCCAGGGAAAGGGCTAGAATTTGTGATGATTCCTCCCGCCGTAGTCTGAGTCGTCACTTCCGGTCCTAACTGTAATTTCACGTCCTTGGTATGTTGTTGTGCATCTTGTGGAGATGGGGAGGACGTGGACCTTGGGACTCCTGCAAAAACGGTTTATCAATTACTGGTATTAATAAAAATTATAAACACGAATTTATAATTCGTCACGAGATCCATAGACCCTGAGTGAATTAATTAATAACGACGACAGGAGTGGTTACAGGTAGTAATTGCTGATGACAGAATTGACAAAAGATTGGGCAAATGTTGATTGTGATAGAAACATCCTGAGTCAACCTCATTGCATTGCATTGTTTTACTCAATGTGAAGGTCAGGTGGTGAGATTGGGCTTAACGGAACGGACAAAATGCATTGTTTTCTTAAACTGACTTAAATGCATGCAAATGCAAAATAATTGCTCTCTTCCTTAATCAACTTCTGGGTGACAATTTTATGCAAAGTTCGTGTTTAGCTAAGAAGGTTATGTGCAGCTCGTGACTCGTAACTTCCGCCCGGTTCAAATTTTACATACTTGGGTTAAAATTGCAAATATTTTTACAGTTAGCTGATGAGAAATTGCTTTGACTCGATACTAAATCTCATTAGCTTTGTTATTGGTCTCATTTGTTCAATGGAAACCAAAATTACATGACGTAAATTAAGAAAGTGACAGTGTTGAAAACAAACCTCTTAAACGAAGGGGTTCACTTGGCTGCTTCTGCCCATCCTTGTCCCCTGTTTCCTGTCCATTCTGCCCAGATTTATTATCATCCTTCGTTGGCTCTGCCAAAGCTTTGACAACTACTCCTTTTATTTTTTGCGTCTTGATTTCCGGCTTTCCCTTGTCGTCCCCACTACTCTCGTTTTCATCGCCGCTACTATTTTCTTCACTTGAATTTGGAACTGGTGGCCTTAGACCTCCAATGTTTGGTGAGAAAAGTAAATGTTTGGCCCTCATTCTCTTCTCACTTTCACTCCCACCACCTTCCTCTTCTTTCTTCTTTTTCTCATTCGCATCAAGAGCAGCCAATGCTTTTTTAGTGTGGAAATCCAAATACTCTTCATGATTAAGAAAAACATTAGGTCCTGGCTCTTCTGCACTTCCACTATTGTAGCCAGGAATTAACAATCTCCCTGGCTTAACGTTTGGCAAATTCTGTGGTTTGTTTTCCCCAAAGGATCTTGAGGCAGGGTCAAAATAGGTCCTGGCTCTTCTGCACTTCCACTATTGTAGCCAGGAATTAACAATCTCCCTGGCTTAACGTTTGGCAAATTCTGTGGTTTGTTTTCCCCAAAGGATCTAGAGGCGGGGTCAAATACGTGGATCCTGGCTTTGGATCCATCGTCAGGGTTAATTGGTCTTGGTGGGTATTTGGGCTCTACAATCAGTGGATTAAATCTTGAAAAATGTCTAGGAGAACCTTGTGGAAGATAACTAGCCATCCCAGGTCGATATCTGTAGCGGTCGTATGGTATTAAATCTCGATTGCGATATGCATTAAAATATGAAACAGGAGGTTCTCTGTTCAAGTATCTGGAATTGCGAAAATCCTGGAATCGATCCCTATCTCTTCTTGCTGGATAATTCAGGCGTTCGTCATCAAATAAAATTTGATTGTATTTTTCTATGGGGCGAGAGGAAGATAACTAGCCATCCCAGGTCGATATCTGTAGCGGTCGTATGGTATTAAATCTCGATTGCGATATGCATTAAAATATGAAACAGGAGGTTCTCTGTCCAAATATCTGGAATTGCGGAAATCCTGGAATCGATCTCTATCTCTCCTCGCTGGATAATTCAAGCGTTCGTCATCGAATAAAATTTGATTGTATTTTTCTATGGGGCGAGTCACAGCAGCATAATTACTGGTTCTTCGATAATCATCACGAAATCGTGTGTTTCGACCATCACGGTCTCGATATCTGGAATTGCGAAAATCCTGGAATCGATCCCTATCTCTTCTTGCTGGATAATTCAGGCGTTCGTCATCAAATAAAATTTGATTGTATTTTTCTATGGGGCGAGTCACAGCAGCATAATTACTGGTTCTTCGATAATCATCACGAAATCGTGTGTTTCGACCATCACGGTCTCGATATGGCTCAAGAGGATAGTTTCTAACCCCGAGAGGTCTAAGTTCTTCCTCTCTTCGTGGATTACTTCGCCCAGTTCTCAAATCTTCATTAGGAAATAAAGAATAAACACCTTGGTCATTAGAATTGGGCGTCACGACTGGGACTGGGTTTGGAGTTCCTTGCGTGTGTGGGGCCCATTCAAGGAAAAGCAAAGCGGAAACAACCACTTGGAATCCAAATCTCGGACTCAAATGTTGTAGTCTCATTTTCTGTAATGTTTTTGAGATCCCAGAATAGTTAAGGAAAAGTTTGAAAGAAGTGGGTATAGTTGTAGCACTACTTTTACTGGCCACTTTTCGTCTGGCTTTGGAAGGAATGCTGCTTCTGTTGCTACTTTTGTTCGACACTCCAGAAAAAGAGTTCATTTTTCATCAAAAATTTCAAGGATTGATTAAACTTATTGTCGAGTTGCACTTTGGCTATATCTCCAAATACCATTCTTCCAGCTAAAAATATATCACATACGTACTTTGTGTGGTAACTATTTCAATGAAATTTCTCAACGAGAAAAAATCCCAGAAATTGAATTCACTTTAGTTTCAATTCAACACTTGGCCATCAAAAACTTCACTTTGGATCCAGATGACTTTTCTATTCTACTCTACTCCCACTCGCGCTCAGTGTACAATTTCCAAAAATTTACATTAGGAAAACAAAGGAGAGTGGATGAATTTCCATAGTTCTATTTTCTAAAGTATTGATCTTTTTCAAGTAACGAGAAAGGTTGGCTTATCACAGGAATACAGTCACCGTCACCGTCACAATCACCTCAGTCCCCGGTCCATGAGATACTGTCATGACATAATACTAAAAGTGTCACCTAACCCTGCTTTGTCGTAATTTGCGGATTTAGACTAGGGGCTCACTTGCAAATTTAATTCTTCCATAATCCCCTTTCGCTAAAATTAAACAAAGTTCTCACTTTCAAACTTAAAATGCAAATGCAATGCATTCAAGTCTTGGACGCGCTGTGTGGATGGCCGTAATCGCTCAGCGTAAAGCCTGAGTGTCCTATCTTGATCTTGGCCACAGCGAAATCCCTTTGGTTAGTGTATTGGCCAAAAAATGACACCCTTTTAAAAATAAAATGTGCATATGCATATGCTCCCACTGTACACAGGCTAAGACAATACACTCAAGAATTAAATAATTGAAATGGGGAGGTCTTGGCTAGGCTTGGGAGGAACAAGAGGAGGAAGGTGGCAAAACGGAACGAAAAATCTCATTTTCATTTCGCCCAAGTGACCTTTTATGGTACCGTGCCCTCAATTTCAATAGCAAGTGAGCAAGCAAAAGTTGATGGTAGTGCAGTGCTGTGCTGTGAAACTCTTTCCTTACCTGTGCTGTAGGTTGGCTACTCAACTAAAATGTATGAAATACCTGTGTGCACGATGCGTGGGTAAAAGACCGTATAAATCATAAGATTAGATCCTTTAAGCTTAAAAAATTGTCGCCTCTTCTGACCAGAAATAAAAGTAAACTGAAATCTTAAGTAGAGTGGGTGTGACAAGGAAAAAATGTAGAAAAGTGAAAATAAGGTGCTAAGCTTTCTCAAAAAATAAACTTCTTTCAGCTCAAATGCAAATATTATGCAATAATGCTCCAGATTACTATAATTAAAGATTTCCCATTCAATCAAACTAATCACTTTTAGCATTTGAGAAGAAATTTTCAATTAGGAGTAATAGGAATTCTCAGCCTCTTCAAATTAGAAGGAGGCGTTCTATTTGTGTTTAGTTTTAAGATTTCCCCCAAGAAAAATCTCCTGTCGTCTGTTAATAGTTTGCTAAACGATCCGTGTCAGTGTTGATTTGAGGCATTAAATAATTTACGACCACATAAAACTCTCACCATCGAACTGACTGACTAGAGCACAAGAAACAGAAACAGTATGATCTAAATTCCAAACCCATGTGGTTACCACACGTTTCTTCTACCCTTCGCCCGTATCCTCGGTATTGCGTATTTTAGTGTGTCTACGATTGCAAATAAAATCAAATGAAGTAAACATTTCCCTTCCTTAGCTTCATTTTTATTTTAGACTGAAGGAATCACTACACCCAAGTGAGCAAGTGCATTACCCCTTCTTCCGACACGCACGATCGTCTTTCGCTAAATAGGATTTGGAATTAAAGGTGACATTTATGACGACATTGAAATTTGTATCCATGCAATGTTTTCATTCCATTGCATTGCGACCATTGGCTGATCCTTGAAGTCCTGAGTTCCTTTCCTTTCATAGAAGCTGCTGAGGTGCAGATCACTGAGGTTGCAGAAAATTCAAAGAGGAAAATAGAATCTATTCATTCAATTCTTATATGTACGGAGTACAGATGCAGTTCCCATTTGACTGCCTGCTTACATGCGTGACTAACTAATAATGAGAAACCCCAACGAATTTCCTAGCCTGCCTTTCATTCATGTTTACGAATGAATGTCTTGATTTGATTTGATTTTCTGCCGACTCCTGGAATCCTGCCTGGTTACCCGTGTTTCGCCCGGCCTGTACATTCTTCGGGTGTCTAAAAGTCAATTTCTATCTTGGTTCACTTTGGTTGAACCCATGCACANTGAATGTCTTGATTTGATTTGATTTTCTGCCGACTCCTGGAATCCTGCCTGCCTGGTTACCCGTGTTTCGCCCGGCCTGTACATTCTTCGGGTGTCTAAAAGTCAATTTCTATCTTGGTTCACTTTGGTTGAACCCATGCACACCTATGGTGTCGTGAGAAAACAAATTTCTACAGAAAATTAGAAGATCATTAACTTGCGTGTTAAATAAACATGATTTTTGTGGAATGAAAATTCTCAAATTTTAGTACAATACTGGTCAAACCCCTCTCGAACTGCACAGCATAGAAAACACTAGTAGAAGATTAAATCAAATCAACATCGGCATCGATAGAGTATAAAGGAAAGAACTGGAAATAAATAATTGAAGAGGAGCAAAAGTCAGGAAGGAGGAATGGAATGAGACGGAAAGTGTTAAATAAACATGATTTTTGTGGAATGAAAATTCTCAATTTTTAGTACAATACTGGTCAAACCCCTCTCGAACTGCACAGCATAGAAAACACTAGTGGAAGATGAAATCAAATCAACATCGGCATCGATAGAGTATAAAGGAAAGAACTGGAAATAAATAATTGAAGAGGAGCAAAAGTCAGGAAGGAGGAATGGAATGAGACGGAAATGACGGAGGAAAAGCAAATCTGCTCCCATCCGCCTCATATCAACATTCATTCCCCAAATTCGCATTTGGAATTACATTCTTTGATTTGAGATCCCATTGAATGTATGAATAATACGAGAGGAAGAAGTGGCAGAAAGAGGAGAGAGCATCTTGCGTTGCGTCTGAAGTGCAACGTTATGGATCGTAAATCGTAATCCATGGTCACGTCTCTGCATGTGCGGCACATGCAGAAACTGAATGGAAAGATGCACAGCACAGTATGGCATGCCATGGGCAAACAGCGTGAAAAATTACGGAAGAACTCAATGACAAATCCAATTTTTATTGAAGGTCATGTGGAGAAATCGGATCAGACAGAAGTGGACTGCACTGGTGTGAAAGAATAGGGACAAGTAATTTTAATTACAAAGATCATGGAATTCGTGTTAATGCACTGAGAAAGCTAGATTTTTTCATATGAAAATTTCTTAGCTTAGAGTTTTTTCACTTTGCAGATTACTCAAAGTCAGAAATGTTCGCAGAAATTCCCGAGTAAAACTTTGCAAGCCCGTATATCGCTTATATTTCTGATTTGTAGAATTGGCAGAGGGTTCCGAATAACCTAATTCAAAATTTGCCGACATAGGACTTCATCCGAATGGTTTCCCCTATTCAGGAATCTACAGCGTTTAGTCCTACTAACTCGAAGTGCAATAATAATAATGTCCCTATTCAAATCCTTTGGGATTTTGAGTCTCAGCAGTCAGGGAAGTAGTTTTGGTTCTGGTTCTGGTTTGCCTCTTTTACACTAAATGACAGATGAGAAGCAGAAGAGTCTAATTTAATGTCAGAGTCTAGAGTCAGCAGACAGTCTGTCACTCATAGCATGACATTTCACATTTCTTTTGCTCATGCTTCTGACTTTTGTAAATAATAAGGTTGTGAAGTGAAGAGTGAAGAACGTCCTTCACCATTTTATCCATCAATTCCCTCATTTGATTTGCATATTCGCATCAGTTGGGCTTATTTCCGTGATTTCATAACACTAATTTCTAGGAATCCAAATCAGAGCTAAATTTTGAGCCAAGGACACGTATTTAGTCCAAATAAACTGCGTAAATGTCTTTTTTTAGTGCCATTGTGAAGTGAAGAGTGAAGAACGTCCTTCACCATTTTATCCATCAATTCCCTCATTTGATTTGCATATTCTCATGAGTTGGGTTTATTTCCGTGATTTCATAACACTAATTACTAGGAATCCAAATCAGAGCTAAATTTTGAGCCAAGGACACGTATTTAGTCCAAATAAACTGCGTAAATGTCTTTTTTTAGTGCCCATGGACATGAACTACATTTTATACAATACAATGCAATGAGTACGTAGTACGTAGACCGACTACAAATTGACATTGAACATTAAACACGAGAAAAGACTCAGCTCCTTTTTCACCAATATAATAGGAATTGAAGAGAAAGCTAGGAAATGTTACGAGTGGAGGAGTTTAGACTAGACATGGAGGTTTACCCCTCCCGTCTCCTGTCTTTCTTTCTTTTTTCTTTTCCCCTAAAAAGAAAGCCAAGACACGCAATCAATCAACTTGATTCACAGGATATGATTTGTACTCATGGACAACCAACCTACTTTCTCACTCACCCACTTTCAAGGAAGAAATTGAAGGTGGAAGGATCTCTTTTCCTTCCTGTATTCAAAAATTTAATCATTTTACCACTCCTATGAAAAGGAATACACGATGTGACAAAATAGCAGCGAAAATCCATGAACAAATGTGGACAAAACTGACAAATTTTATTCAAGACAAGGGGGATGGGGTGAATTATTTAAGACTCAAGAGTTGACTTTTTATATAATTCATAAGAAAGAAAGCTCTTTCTATAATTGCTAATATGTTCTTTATAAATAGTTTAACCCTTCTTGCCTTCTAATCAATATTTTTTAAACCAAAGCAAATGCTTTGCGATGTGATATTTCACCCACAGAAAGTCAAAAAACATTCACCACGAAAAAACCAAGGGCACACGTGAAGGAACTTTTTGTACTTTGAACTTTTATACAGAAACTTCATGATCAAAATTCTAATATGACATCCCTGAACCACGAACGTGCTCGTATCTCGTATCCATCATTCCTATTTTTATTAAACCCTTCTAAAGTTTACGATTTATACCAAAATGATCATCTCTCCCTTGCCTTTTGCTATTTCACAGAAATATCTCTGAAAGACGAGCTTTTAATATTAATTAACATCCCAATCGCAATCTTATCTACTCAAGTTTCTTTTCAGTCGAATGAACTGAATTCGTCACCGTCTTGAACTAAAGTTGGTCATTGAAAGTTCTCTCTGCCTGCCTAGACCTGTTCATACATACATAATCCTTCATTTTCCTAAGCTAATGTTAAATCCTGGAGGTATATTTCCTTCCATTTAGAAAATTAACTCTGTGCACAGTTGGGAAAACAGATCAAAGAGGAAAATATAAAGTAGGTGAGTTCTAGAAACTAGAGAAAGCCTTCGGTCTGTTGGTACTTGCTTACCATAGCCCTCGCCGAATTTACACGCTCTGTCGAGGTGAACCCACCATAGCATAGCCAGGCATTAGTCATTTTCAGAAAAAGTCATGTATTCTTCCCCAGCTGCAAAAAGAGCCACAGCCAGTCTCAATGTTTTAGAAACCTTTAACCTTAGAATAAAAGAAGAAAAGTGTCAGTCAGTCAGTGTTGGTTACTAAGAAACTAAATTCATCCGTCCGTGCCTTGAAGGAATCTACAATTGAAGGAAAGAAAAATTTTGTGGCTCAAGCTAGGCTAGCTCTGGATAAAATTGTAGTACCTGGCTGGAGAATAAAATGTTACGTTTGCTTTTGGTTTGCTACGTGTGTGAACTGTGAAGGGAAAATACCGGGTTGCCGACGACTGGTTTATGCTGTTCCAAACATGGGGGAATATAAACTAAACTCCCAAACTCCTTTGGGTTTGGATGAAATGAACGT
>WJEZ01000719.1:0-23879 GCA_009869925.1 Thalassaphorura encarpata
AAATAAACTTTAATTTAGCTCACCGTTTCATGGCCACTGACAAATCAATGTCTTTGTTTCCAGCTTCTACTTCTTTGACCCCGCTGAGGTCAATGTAGCCTTCCTCAAGCCCAATTCCAGCCACGTCAGGAGTTCCAGGGCCAATCGGACCACTTGACCCAGCTCCACTCCCACTACTCCCATACAATCCTCCATATTTTAATACTAGGCCTGGGACAACAGGGATTAGTTCGGGGTCAACGCTGAGCAAAAAATCTGGTTGAGTATGAGAGAATCGAAGAGAGCTCCAAACAGGTTTGCTCCAAGTAATCGTTCCACAAGAGCGTTCTAGTTTGACCCAAACAAACGCTGACCTTCCATCACTGTCTATATGAAGAGCAGTGCTTCCATGATGGAGAAGTTGAAGGGCATGGAGATCAATTGAGTTTTTGGAAGTGTCCAAAGGAACAAGGGACACGTTGTGATCATGGCTTAGTGCTTGGACAGGTTGATAGACGCATCCAGCAAGGGCAACCTCATCAATCAATTCTTGACCTCCGTTAAACAATTCTTCACTCGTATCTTGAGTTTCATCCTCGTCTGGGAATCCAGCACGTTCAATGCTAGATGTATGAATGCTAGCAAAAATAAATGGACAAAGAAGACCCATATAATTAGGATCAGAATATTCTAACGCTATTTTTTATTTTGTTTGTCAGGCTGAAAACTTTGGTTGAACTTTTCATTTTTCCGCATCACTTCCAGCGGCTAGTCTTGACTTGTTTCATGTCAAGCAATAGTTTTTGAGATGGACATAAAAGAAATTTGCTCAGAGGAAAAGGAAAAAAAAACAATGTTACTAACTAAAAGTCAAGTCAACTCGACCAACCGTATTGAATAACTGTGTTCGTTGACCATATTATTATTCCTCTTTTCGCCTTCCCTATTATCCTTTGAAGAATACGAGTAGATGTAGAATAGCTACACAAAATGGAAATGCGCGTCTAGTTTTTTCTTACCTCAGACGATCCGAATGGAGGAAAGCTGCCCTTTGTTGTCTTTTTGTGTGATGTTGGTGAACCAGGCCTATTTTTTCGAGTATCGCTTGTACTTTTCTCAATTTGTTCATGTTGAGGAGTCCACCAGGGCCGATTTTTGTAAAAAATTCATCCTCACCAACTGCGCTCAATAAATTCTGGCAAATAAAAAATTCTCATTTTAATTTAAATTCAATTTTTTCAACCTGGCTTCATTCAGTTTTTAAAAAAAATATTCAGTCTCAGTTCGTAAAATCAATTAACACTGACGACAAGAGCAACTGACAAATCCCAATGACGGGAGGAACCTAATGCTGAAAATAATGAGGAAATACAAACTAAGGTAAATCAAGAACTTTGTAATGAAACTTTGATTCTGAGAACTCATTTGTCAGCTGAGAGTGACGACTGACTCTCTCTGTGTTCCTTTGGTCTTTCTCTCATCTCTGCTCCAGACTATCAATTGTGTCAAATCCATACCTGGAATAAATTACTATGTACCTCGCACTCTGAAGCTTCTGCTCCTGCTGCTGATGACGTGTTCAAAAATTGCGTACTGAAATTCATTAGGACCACTCACTATCCTTAGAATTTTGAAGACTAACTTTGATTTTTGCTCATTGTTCGGAGTTGAATCGTGGATTTTGACTTACTTGAGCTTGTGATTGTTCACTGCCAGAAGATAGGACGACGAGAGATGGGGAACTGAGGATGATTCGAAGTTCCTTGAGGTAAGCCCCAAAAAATGGAACGACAGGACATGCCATGAGTTTCAATGCTTTAGCCAATGCAGCATCATATTCAGGGGCATTCCATTGGATATCCGTCGCATTTGCTTCCACACCTCCAACACCAACTTTTTCCCCAAGGAGGGCTGTAGTCAAAATATCCAGCGTGGGCACTTCTTCCTTCTCGTGCAAGGACAACCAAAACGGCTTCAGTTTGGAAGACCTAGTCAAAACAACAACAACGACGACACACGTGTAATTATAGAAGTAAATATGTAGAAAAATAAAAATAGAACTACGTCCCTAGCTCCCTTATCATCACCTTCAAAATTTATTTATGGACAATCGAGTTGAGATTTGACAATTTATTCCGAGATCGTATTTCAAAAAAAGTAGGCGGTGTGCATGCATGGAATTGACAAACAGAATCAACTTCTATCCTTTGATACATTCGACACCTAAAATGTAATTTGAAGATCCACTTGGAAGAACAGGTAGAATAAATTGGTCTTATTTTACACGAATAGAAAGATGTT
The DNA here is from genome assembly GCA_009869925.1 of Thalassaphorura encarpata. NCBI lineage: Eukaryota > Metazoa > Arthropoda > Collembola > Poduromorpha > Onychiuridae > Thalassaphorura > Thalassaphorura encarpata. The sequence goes on from WJEZ01000719.1 coordinate 2,281, forward strand.
GATTTCCCAAGGGCAAATAAAGGATGTGAAAGAATTTCAATAAACAAAGAAGATTGATGGAAAGGATCAAATAAAATCAAAGCTTAAATTGTTTAGAACTAATAAATAGGATCACGAGTCAATCACAATTGTTTTTAGTCTTATCTTTAGTTCATGTATCCCCAAGTGGCCACGCAAGTAGAACGAAATGAGCTATGCGTATATACAAAAAGCATGCAAAAACTTATTTGTTAGGGTTTTATTGAAGTTAATTCATATAACTATTTTTAGCATGACTAAATACATAATACTAATGACTAGCTTAGCACTGATTGTACGATGATTTATGGGATGATGTCGATTTGGACTTCTTGGGTTGAATTTGAGTTGACAGATACAAGTAGTTTCATTTCGGCCTACAACTTGGCTTTAACGGCTGGAGGCCGAAAGAAACCCCTGTGTCTACCACTCTCGTCGTCAAATCTTCAGTTTCTTCCATGATATCTTTAGCACATACTTATCGTACAAACTAAAAATAAAATTTACAATACTTATAATGCTTCTAAAATCTCCGCTCAGAATCATGGTGTCATGAATAGTGACTTTTGCTTAGTGACCGTTTGATATTAGCAGCTTGTACAGTACTTTTATCCCAATCTTGTTTTTCATGTTGTGCAAATAATTTTACTGAATGTTACAGGCCGCGATAGGAAACACGTCAAGGGTGCATATTACAAAAAAGGGATGAAAGGAAGGAATGACAAATCATGAAAAGATAAAAGAGAAATTTTTAAGCTATAGCTAGGGATGAAGGACTGTTGATGTGAATGTTTCGGTTGGTTAAGTTCAATAAAAAGAATAAAAAAGAAAGTGTCCCCTCGGAGTACAGATTGTTAAAAATGGGACTTACTTTAGCCCAGCAATGACTTCGACTGCTGTTCCAAATGCCCCCAAATTCCAGGCCGTTCGAGCCACACGGAGAAGACATGAAAGCATTGCCTTTCTTTCTTCATGGCTCGGTGGAGAGACCAACAAATGAGTTACCCAGGAACAAATCTGTTTTGATCAGCAAAAGCAACATAGAAAATCAGATTCCATCCAAAGCACACTTCCCACACTATTTTCCTAATTAGGAAGCCATAAATAGCACATTGTCCCTTCAACTATTAGATAATTAATTATTTAGCTGGGAAAATGAACGTTTAATAAATTAGACAAAACTGAGCGGAGAGTAGATTTAATTATGACAAGATCATCCTCATGTCTTGAATTATGTTTGGATTTTAAGAGAAAGTTTTCCTGACATTTGGATTGAAAAGTGGAAGGAAATGATTACTTCATTAAAGCGATCGATGAGAGTATTGACTCCAGGGATATTCTGAGATGCTTCTGCAAGTCCATCATTAATGCCCAAGTCCATCGTTACATGTCTCAAGTATTCCAAAGGCGCCACCTAAGAATTCCCATTGATTTTCCAAATAAACGAGGAAAAGAGAAGAAGTGCAAATTAGACTTTAATAACTTTTTGTTAGGAAAAGGAACGAAAGGAAGGGAAAGAGAAACCGCACCTGACAAAAGAGTTGACTTTCTGTTTCTGCTAAGGCCACTGCAACTTCTTCGGGGAAATGAAGAACTTTCTCCAGTTGTTCCAATTCTGGACTCACTGTAGTATTTATTTTCCATTTCTTCTTAGAGGATTCTGGAAAATCAAATTGAGGAATGTAGAATACAGATAGAAATAGGACCAACTGGTTGTACAGGAAAGGGCGATAATTGAAAAGAGAATAATAAAATCTTACCAGACTCAGGTGGCAATGGTCTTCTGGGAAATGCAAAATCGTCCAAAAAATTTGTATCCATGTCCCGCAAAAGTGCCCATAAAGCTCTGCCTGCTTCTCTCAATCCACCAACAGTCCCCAAATGCCCACACGAAGTACCACTCCCAGAAGTACTACTACTTCCTACCGGTGGGACCAAAAGGGTCCACCTGGTTCCTCTGAACTCTAGAATTAGTCTGTCATGGTTTCGTCCACCTCCAGCTCTCCACTATCCCGTCAAAAATAAAACAGCTTTAGTCAAACCACATTTTTAGAACCCAATTCACATGCAAAATTTCACTTGAGGATTGTGAAAGAACCCATCCAAGTGAAAGCTATCAATTCTCGTAATAAAAAAATGAATTTGTCAAACCTGGAGGAGGTCGGCTGTGACTTGAGATCTGGCAAGAACTTTAGTCCGACAATCCAACAAAATTATTTTCTCTGGCCCAATCCCAAGAAGTCTCGTAGCCTACGAGGTGGACAATTACGTAATGTTAATACATGTACATAGCGTGGGGTGCAATCCAATAAATATTAAGCAGGGCAGGAAAGGAAGGATTTATATGAGATTCTAAGGAGGAAGATGTTAATGGAATTGCTTTGGACTTCCAACGCGAAGGGACGATTGTCGAATTCTTGGTCAATTGATGAGATAAGTCAGCGAGGCGGACAATTATGTTCATGCGTGGGATTCCAAAGTTTGCATGCAACTCAATCATTTACCTATTCGGACTTTAAATTGAGTCCAGTACTTTTCCTCCCCCACTTACTCATATTAAATCCCTACATTTAACAGGGTAAGGTTCTCCAAATCCTGGACTAGAAAGGAATTGGTAGTCAAATATGTAAAAGTGAAAGTAGAAGAGATTTCCCATTGCATTGCCAAGGTATTTCTCTATTCAGGCAGATTGACTTGCCCCGACATTTCACAATCACAATGGGCAACTATGCATTTCATTTCATGGGATCTTTCTCATTCATCATCAGATTGAGTCATATTGACATGAGGAGGACATGTGTCGCGTGTGGCGACTCGTCTCATTCTATTTTCACTTTCTATTGTGGCCAAACCAATTCAGTTGCTATTCCTCCTATTGGTTCCTTCGCATTATCAACTAGGAACCATGTATTCCCTAGAGTTTATCATTCCTGCCTTCTCTCATGGAAATTATTATGACATTTCTCGTATTAATATCCCCGTTTTCCATTTTCGTCATCTCTTGCGTATTAATTAATAGAATGAACTCATTGCACAATCAAGAATCCAGTTTGAGTACCAGGCAAGCTAATTTTGTATATGAGCCGGTAGAAATATGAATAGAAGAAGTATTTAGGTAACTATATTTTGAAATAAAAACAGGTAAATTTCATTGCATTATCTTAACCTGACTAATTTGGTTACAACGTAATAGAAATAAGTCTTAAACTAGTACAAGTGCTAAGCTATTGAAAAATACAGATTGACTGATTTGGGTAGAATAAATATTTTATGCTTCCTTCTGATTTTCTTGTATAAATTTGTTTAAAATTTACATATCCCGTTATATCCTTGACTATCCCTCTACTGTATGTGGGCAAATAGAACTAGCTGAATAAATCTTTGAGTTTAGGATTAGCCGTGTTCAGTAGTGAATTTGAGAAGAAGAAAAGGGAAAGGGGAGTAATTAGGCTTCGTGGGTGTTTGCGAGTGAAAGCTAAAGAAAGGAGTTTGAGTTGAGGACTCCCTGTACGTGACCGTTTAGATGGCCCATTCACTTTTACTCACTCCGTCAGTCCCAGGCCTCCGTGATGGAAGCGGGCAGTAGGAGTTTCTTTCCCACTTTAAATGAAATTGCATGCTTGACTGGAGTAGTAAAACCTATAAATCCACCCGACTACACAATTGAACACGTACCCACCCGTACGACCTGGCTAACCGGTTTTGGCCTCGGCTATTAATGCCAGAAGGATTTGGACTAAGGAAATAGAAAGACATGGAGAGCAGGTGAGGTTAGGTGGATCAATCTGGGCTAAACCTCAACGTGAAAATAGAATAAAAAGACAAGAGTACAAAATCCGACCCAACCATGGGGAAAGTGAATCAGAATACCTTCAATCTTTATATTAGAGCAATAGCAATAGCATGGAACTTTCTCTTCCACACAAATGCCTGACTGGAATTTATTAATGGGTCCGATGAAAGTCCTTTTCTAATTTTTTATTTGCTCAAACAAATCACCTGTCCTTTGTTTTTGCTCTACAGGTAGGAAAGACGGGGATCAGGGAACCGTGGGATGGGTCAAAGCCAAATATAATCTTAACAAGGTTTTGAGGTAAGTCGTTTTCACTTTGTGGCGTTGGACTTACCTTCTTTTTTGTTTTTCCCCTCAGTAGCTCTTTGACGACGACGAGACGACAACCATATGCTGGGAGTCGGCGACAACTTTGAACGTAGAGCTTTTGAAGTTGAGTCGCTGACTCGTAGACGGACGTGTGAAATAACTTGCGTTTTTGTTCCTAAATCCCCACCAGGAAGAAAGAAAAAAAAATACATCATAGAAAAATTCAATCTCATGTTGAGCTTTCTTTTCCCTTTCATCTCAATTCATCTTCTTTCTCCCATTTATTTTAGTCATCTTTCCCTTCTTCATACCTGCTTGACTCTCCTGTGCGTGTCACTACCATGGGATTTCAACTTGTCCATGGACTCAGGACGTGAACTTATATTAAGAAAAATATGCAAAGTCTTAGTCCTGTCTTGTCCTCACAGCTCAAGACATATTGATACAGGGTGTTTAAAAAATAACAGGAGGCTGGCCATTATACGTACTTGAGCCAATAACATAACATGTGATATCAACTGGAAAAAAACTTGAGCACGATTTTTTTTACATTCCTCTTCAATGCACACGTCACACAAAGATGTAAAAATGAAAGTAAAAATAAAAACAGTAGGGTTTCAAAGAGCAATCAAATCACTAGCCCACCCGTCCAATCCAATTCAGCCACCCCATGAAGGGGAAAAGTCTAATCAAGGATGTCAAGCGCAAAATTCTTGACAACTTTCCAAAACTCACGAGTCAGGAAGGATTGACGAGCCACATTTCAAATTCAAATAGAAAATTACGTCGTTCGTTCTCTAACCTGCTCTGTCGTTAACCGGTGAAAGTTTATGGAAGGAAATGACATAAAATTCATCTTCAGCTAGGATTTTTTCTACTTCTATTACTCAATGTATTAAAATCACAAAGAGCTCCAGCTAACTATGGGATCAAGCAAGCAGATCTATCTCCGTTGAAATATTTCTTATACGATAAATAATTACATTCAGTAGAACTGTCCAATTTAGTAGAAATCCTGAATATTCTACCTACGCGTCAAAAATTCAGTGAATGTCTTTGAATTCAGTCCTTAGAAATTCGAGGGGTACTCAGTCCGAATTACAAGTAATAAAATCAGGATGAACATATCATTATTAGTCATAGGTTATTATCTAAGGCTATTATTTCTGTAATGTATCCCTGTTTGATATATCAATATGCGGAACTCTTATAATTTCTGAATAATGAGAGAAACAGGAGCGCTAGGGCTGCTAGTATTGCTCCTAATTGTGAAACATGAATGATGAGTGATCGGGCGATTCGGTTGTGTTGTGAGGGAACGTGGCCTTTTAAGAGCAGGAGTTATTTGACTAGAGACTCTAGTATACTAGTACACAGCGTGTACCAGGTTCCAGAGAGACGCTGCTCCTTAAATTTCCCGGGTAGTCAAGCCAGGATAGGAGAAAAGCAAAGCAAACCTCATCAAGCTTGAGTGGAAAGAGGATACTTTAGACCACCGGTAGTGGATTCGTTTTCCTTGTCTAATGATTCCAACCATCCCAACCCACGGAAGACAATATGAAGGATCAATATGTTGAGAAATCTCTTTGATATGAGACCAGATCATCACTAATCATCTTTCTCTTCAAAATTAGACAGTCTTTAACAATCAAGTTTTATGGAATGAGCCCATGTCAATCGACACAGAGAACACTAAGCAATCCTAGTTTACCCCCTGCCATTTCCTTCAATTCTAGTTCTAGCTAATTCTAACAAAACACAGAGGTGTGCTAGCGTTCAGTTCAAACCTTTTGAGGAAATAGAATTTCGAGTAAAATTAATCTCCAAGCAAAATGTCATTCAGTCATCCTTTTGACCCATCACTTGAAACGTTTCATATTGACCTTTTATGATTCTTCTCTTGAACTCTCTGTCCATACAAATCCCATTGCTATCAGATCATGTCCACAAATGTGATCCTTGGCACATCTTGATTGAAATTCCACGAATCACATACACAACTTTCTCTTTCATTTCCCTCTTCAATTTGGAATGGATTCTGAGGTTGAGAAATAGCAGAAGGATCCAATAGAGAAAATGAGCTCCTTTCCTCGTATTTATACATTGGAATTGAGAAATTACATTTATGGTTAAAAATATGAAGAATAAAAATAAAAAAAATTCTTCGACAATTGTTTATGAAATATATATTTTGAATAAATTCATAAAACCAAAAAAAATCTATAGTCCTCAAATTATTTCTTATTTGCTGCCTGAAGGTAATTCCAGAGACTTGTAGCACATCTGGTCTTCTGACCAAACCTGAAATTCATTTGCCAAAGGAAAATCTGGGCAGAAATAATTTCAAAATTATTCAAAATAGCAGAGTTCATTATTCATTTTGAGTAAGATTGACTTTCGACCTTTTGACATGGATATTTCCTTCAATTTGGTTTGCTGGAGAGCCGATGCCTTTAATCTTGAGTTGGTGGTTGACTGGAGGAATGAGGATCACGCTAGAGTTGACATTGGTTCCCTAGTTGCTACAAACAATCTGGCGTCTTCCATTTAATAATAACCTTTGTCTTCAGCTCTTCATCCACACGAGTGAATTTGGAAGCAAAGACCGGCCTAGGCTAGGCTAGACGTCCCTTTGAACTCAGTCAGTTCAATGGAGGAATTGGATGGAAGGTTAGGTTGTGCTCTCAACCACGACGCACTTAATAATTTCTATTCTAATTGCATCATAAATTGAATAATTTGTGATTCCTATCTACCGTCCACAATTCACCTCAATCACGCACGCTTCCCTTAATCAATGATTCGCTCATCCAGCAAAATCAGAATAAAGTATGGATGCCTGCACAGCCCAAAAATAAGTTTCAAGTGTCATTCTAGAATTTAATTTTCAGTGGAATTGAGTTAGTACTTGCCAACTTGGGTATCTAAAATCACTTATTCAAAAATAGTGACAAATCAACTGGAGCAGCCAAGGATGGAATTCTGATTCCGAGACATCCTGGAATTTGAAAGACACGCTTTCTTATTCTTATCTTTTGAAGCGAACATGGATACAATGATGATGCAAACAACTAAAAGTACTCGTCTGCCACTCAGTCAGTCCGACATTCTGCTATATCCTCTGCCTCATGGATTCTTATGATCGATTCACGAATTTTCCTTACAAAGCCAAGCGTCGAGGTGTCTTTCACATTCAGTTTATGTTCAAATTCACAACAGCGACAACCTTTTCAACGCTAACAAAAAAAATGTGCAATTACTATGGGTAGGATGCGTACATCTAAATAAAACCTTGAAACTATTATTCCAAATAAGAAAAAAAGAGTTGAGTTTAGATTAAGTTTGTGTTTTTAGAATTTTCTGTACCCAACAGAGGCGGCATGAGCGAGTCTGACTGTTTTTACCTTTGATTCCTTTATTTTCCATTCCCCCCATTAAACTTTGATTTGGAAGCAATCAGTTGCACCAAAGGAGAGTAAAAACAACTGAATGGAATGATGTAAGTAAGATTTGTTGCCTTAAGGCAGACTAGCTGTCTTTTCCCTCTTTTCCTTTCAACCCATCATCCACATCAACCAACATTTAGTCAAGTCAAGTTCCATGAAATCAAATGCTTTCCACGTAGCGTACTCAGCATACCACCACCCTGCCTCCTCTAAAGATACAATTTGCAATGGCCAAAGGCCAAAGGATTAGACACACACACATACAGGGAAAGTCTCCTGTTTCTCGCTCACTCACACACCACTTAGCCTTTTGACGGACGGATGGAGAGAAACAAATCACCACATTTGAACAAAATAAAAGGAACATGGGGAAATGACGTGGTGTTGGGCATTGAGAGAAAGGATAATGATGAAACAACAACAAAAGATCAAGTGGAGAATCAAATTCAACCAAGGAGAAAAGGTCAGGAAGAACGGAGCCAAGCTGAGCTGATTCAACTATGATTCCAGAATCAGAATTATGAGACTAACTCTAGCTCTATTTTCCAACCCTAGCAACTCCAAATCTCGATTTCCCCAGAATTGAAATCTACATCAGTGAAAGGTTGAAATCAGCAAATCTGTGAGTCTTGTTACTTGTTAAATTTGTTGAAGCATAGAAGTTACACTTAGACTCCTCCACAAGGTACACACAATAAGATCAATTCAATAAAATCAAATGTAAATAGAAATAGGAAAAGGAAGAGAAATAGTTGACTCGGGTCTAACGGTGCGTTGAGAAAATCTTCATGGGAAATCTAGCTAAGCTTGATGGGTGATCTTCTTTAAGCAGACTCAGCTTAGAGAGAAAAGAGCGTATAAGCAAGGCTCAACCCAGACCTGTACAAATATTTACTCACCAAATTCAGTTATTGTATGATCCTGGTCTATGGAATATGAACGACATGGTTATTCTCTCTATCTATCTTTTGTACTGAAGGAAACCCCATTTAATATGCAGAAATATGATGAAACAAAACATGATGAGTCGGCAAGGGAGAAAACAAAATTCAAATTTGTTCGCTATGCCCCAGCAAGGCAAGATTTTGTTTTACAGTTTATCTTGTGTAAGTATGAAATATAATTCCCTCATTATGTCAACTAAACAATAAAAAACAGAACACGAGTAGAATAAAAAAGTATCCAATCAACTGTGGAGGGAAATCTCGTGGGTGAAAGTGAAAAGAATTCCCCAGTCGGAAATTTTCTCCGTTCCCTTTGAACTGTCACAATGAGTCTTGTAGGAAAAGAAGAGAATAAATACCTGGAAGGTTTTGTCAAGTAGAAAAGATAAATTTATTTAGTCAGCCGCAACACGATTCCTGTCAGTTGAGGAATTCTCACTTCCACTATCACTACTCGTCAGTCCAAGACAATCAAATCTGTATTTCTCGTGTGGAAATCACTTTCTCCTCAGCGCCAATAATTCAGAACAACTGCTCCTGGAGCCTGGGTTGAGTTGACTGATTCCCCTATTTGATCTTCAGCGACCAAAACCTTTAGAGCTCAGCTTTGCTCTGCTCGAGGACGCGCAGAACCCTCCGGCACATTTGGTCGTCGTATACATAACGTACTACCCTGGAAGGTTTCTTTCCATCATGCACCATGCCATCAACACATTTCTCCACGCTTTCTGCTCCACTCCTTTCTTACTTTTACCTTTAGAGAACTGAACTGAGCCCCGTAATGATGAGTTAGGAGGAAAGACTTTCCTAGCTAAAATTTTGCCAAACTAGAGTTTTGGTTCCTCAGAAAGGAGAAAGTGAGTCGAGTCAGTCGGAAGAAAGAAAGTCAAAATTGAAAGGCGATAGGAGTGAGGAAGTAGTCGTAGAAGTGGAGAAAGAGTCATTGAATGAGATTTTCATCTCATCTCTCAGTCAACCAGCCCAAGAGATAAACATAAGTATGAAATGAATAGGTCCACATTGCTTACACATGATGAGATGGGACTCAAAGCATACGCATGGAAATAAAAAAATGTACTGAAAATTGGGAAGCCAGTAGAAGGAGAGTCTCAAGAACCCTTCATCCTAATAAATAATAATGTTGAATCTTTTTTTAAAGGTGTAAGCAAGGAAGGCCATAAACGAGGGCGAGAATGAGGATGATGATGAGAGTGACATACTCGTCAGGCTTCAGTATCCAAGCAAATTTAACCCTTTATTCGCACTTGGTTGAATGGAGGAATGAGACGCTATATTCTGTCAACCTACCTTTGTACAATGCAGAGTCAGAGGAGAAATAGGGCTTGACTCCATTTTATGACTTTAGCCCTATACCTACTTCAAATTCTCAAGTGTGGTTATTACTCATCAACATGAGGGCTAAAGCGGAATAGGTTATTAGCACAAAATATCTTTGCCATTCCGCTTCGTTTTCCTATTCAGCTGGCACTGCAATCACAATCTTACTCAAATTCTTCTTTCAAATCTCCTCTGAATTCATAGCCAAGCACTTTCACCCGAGTACTTTCACTTTCACCATGCTGTGATATAATTTTGTCCGGTTTTTCCTCAATATTATTCAACCCAGTTACAGTTTCAGATTTTTGTGACCAATAAAAACAAGTCACTTCTCTTATTTGTCCAGAGGGTGGTAGGACTATGAATTCCAAATTCAGAGCAAAGCAATCCTCTCAGCTCTAGCACTAAAAGAAATTGGAAGAAAAAAGAAAGGGATAAAAGATAAGACACGTTTCTCATGTCTTGACGAGTGAAACAATGTCTCAATTAATAGGAGACAAGAAAATGCAAATGAAAACCTTTTCTTCCTTCCTCCTATATAGGAAAAAGAGGTTATTAAAAATTCTGTTCATCGGTCCCTGGTATAAAATTCCTTCTTCCTTTGCCTTGCATTCTATCCTGTCATATTTCGGAGAAAGAAAGTGGAGGCGCAAAGAAAATCTATTCCAATTCCGACCCTCATCAGCCTTTCATTCATTTTTAATATAATATAGAATGACAGGCGGATAAGGTTGACTATGTGCATAGAATCCCTCATTGACAATTATTTGATTCTCATAAGCATTTTCTAAAAGTTTCCTTTGGATTCGAATCAATAAAAACCTATTCAGCTCTACTTTCTCTCGAAAAGTTGAAACATTAAATTGAAAAATCTCAAAAAAGTTTTTGCATTCCAAATGTAAGCATACTAATTTGTGGTCCAACCATGACAATTTTATGCCTAGATAAATTTTCAAATTTTGTTTGCTCCAACTCTAAACCCTTCCGCACCACGGCCCGTCAGCACTGATAGTTCAATAAAACTATTGGGGTTTGGTTCATGTCAGACGCAAAAGTATTAGAAGACTCAAAATGACAGTCAAGTGGATTGGAAGGTTTACAGTGTCCAACTTTGAGGGTTCATTTGGTCTTTTAATTTTCTATTTTGTCCCACACCGGTGAAGCCCTTACACTGTACTAAAGGTTTATCAATTCGAACAAATGCTTGAAGATGTCTAGGAACATGGAATCGATTCCAATTCCTAAGCTCTTCCCTACAGACAAATCTAATGCGGGATTAATCCACTCTTAATACTTTTGCCCAACTAGGGAAGCAATGCAATTGGATGAAGCAATAACAATCTCATTCCCATCACTGTGATCATTCTTCGAAAAAAAATGACGATGACTACGGATCCTATATACGTACGTACTCGTATCATAGGCAACAAATGCTCCCATATTGCAAATCACTTTTTCCAGGTTGACAGACATAGACAATTAATTTAAGTTGAAGAGCCTAATTCAATTGAGCTGGGTGTTTCGAAATAACACGAATGATGAGTGAGTCTGATCATTTGCATGCCAAAGTAGATTGGATTAAATTAAGTTCTGGAGGACCCTTCCCTACCCACGTTGTTGCGTGCGTGGAAGAGTTGGATTTGAAAATTACCTGATAGAAATTGGAAGAAAGGGTGTAATCACGGGATGATGAAATGAAGGAATAGGAGTGAAAGGAATGCTTTTGCTTTGTAGCATTTTGCTAGTGATCAAATGACATTTATCGAATCAGGATTGAGGAGTAGAGTCGTGGCTTCTGAAACTTTGAGTCACTTAGTTCACATGGGATGTCAAAGCCAAAGGAACATGATGGCAATAAATCCAAAAACGGCAAAAAGCGATCTTACCTTCTCCTGGACTCTAGCTCTTATGTTCTCCCCTCAATAAGATACTACGACCGACTGACTACGTGGATGACTACAATGAATGAATGAATTGAGAAAGATCAATAAATCCCATATATTTCTCCACTTTTTCTTCAACCAAAACTTTTACCTAAAGCAACTTGGTTCGGAAGAAAGAAGAACAGTCAAGAAAATTGCCAATATCGATTCACAAACGGGACTGCGGAGTAATAGTATTCAATTCCTCGTGCGACCACCTCGCATACTATTACTACTGGAGCACAGAACGGAACACATCGCCCTTTCCGATAGCAAAATCTAAAGGGCATCCCTAAATATGAAGAGTTACAAATTGATTATATTTACTCCAGCTAGCTACAACCACTCATCGTTTTTCCCCATATCCTTGTTCATGTTAAAAAAAAACAATCAAAGAGGCAAAGCTTGGTTTGGACATATAGAAGTATTTATAAAATATCTCATCTCATATCCCACTGCTTCTCTTATTTCTACACAATGCATCCACTCAAGAGAAAGCGCATTTTCTCCAGATCCTCACTAATTGAGTTCTCAGCCCAACTGGATTAAAAAAACATTTTCAAAACTTTCACTTTCACAAACTTTCTCTAGGCCACGACACTATTCAGGAGTTCTGACAAATATAAGAACGACTTGTCTCCACGGCTCTCTTAGACTTCATTCCTTCACAATGAACTATTCTACATACAATTTCAAACTACGCTATGGTTCAGCATGGGAAGGAAAAGTACGTCAAATTTGAAGGAGAACGTATGCAAAAACTTTCCATGACTGAGTTAATCCCTAATATTTGAAATAAATTCTTTGAATTCTTTAAAACCCACTGCAATACTTTGCCTTTCCTTTCATTTCATTTCTGTTACTCCTACTTCTCAACCATTAGAGGACCACCATAGCTGGTGCTTAGCTTGGCTAACGAGTTGGGATGAAGCAAGAACAAGTTTGTGGGTTTAGTCTTGAATGTGGGCATAAATTGTTGGGTATATTTCCACCCACGCTCTATGAATTCTTTACCCCGCACTTTCAACTAATCATATTTGAATGATAGGGAAATTTGAGCCTCAAATTTACTTTCTATACAAAAGTCGAATATTATTTGCTAATTCAACTTCTTTGGAAAGTATATTAAACAAATTTATCTAAGCTATCATGTCATGACTAGAAGCGGAATAATCTGTAAATCAAAATAATAATGAAAGACCAGAAAGAAAACTAAATCACCAATTTTGTATGAGTCAATATAAAAACACAATGAGCTACACATGTTGCGAAAAGAGCAACAGGAACTCAATTTATCTTCGGTTGGATAAACTGATCTGAAACTTAAAGTTCTTCTTTACCCGAATGGTGGATGAATGTGGGTTTTGGCCAAGACTAAATCCACAGTGCACTTTCCACACATCATTCTTTCTTTCTTCATGCGCCACCTTCTCTCTCACACCAACTACATACAAAATTAAACTTTAACTGGAAAACTTTCTTCATGAAGAAAACTTGAGGCAAATACTCCTAATGTGCTTCACCACAAGTCCTTAAATCTTCAATTTAGAGAGCGGTTGGCCTCTAGTTGCTTAGATGAGTTTTGTTCATTCATTCTATTTTTAATTTATTTTGGATCCCTGTAATCTTGTCTTCATTAGCAATTCCATCCTGGCCTATAATATTTTCCATAATTGCCATAATGGGTGGAGATCAATATTTTATCCAATATTCTACCTATTCAAAGCAAAGCAATTTATTTTATTCTGAGAGTACTTAAAAATAGAATCTCCAACTCAAGAAAACTGATGTAAGTAGTAGTCGTCAAAGCAGGGTTTTACTTTTAGAAAATATCTGCAACTTATATTTTCCTTCAACTTGGCAATTTATATCATTATTTCCACTCCTGGAATTCTGGCTCAAGATTTTGTTGTTTTGACAAAATGGAAAATCTGACAAGGGAAAAAGCGGAGTGGATGTAATTTCTGGTAGAATTACTCCCTTCGTATGTAAAGTTCAAGAGAGAAGTACGTAGTAAGAGTTAAATCTGACTGACTGAGAGGCTATTAAGATTTGTGCATGTAGAAGAGAGGACAACTGTAAAATGTAACAAAGCTAAGAGAGTAATTTTGTTGGCGGGTATTATTCCTTGGAGGAAAACTCTTTGAGTTGATCACTCTGGTAGAAGAATATAACTAAGATCTGTGATCCATGCTTACACAAGGAGGAGGAGACGCAATGTGTACTCAAGACGTTTTGCAAAGTTTGAAGAAGCTCGTTGAGGAGAACGTAACGTATGTATTATGAGAGGACATCAAATGACAACCCCCCTTCTCGTCTTGGATCTGGATGGATCTCATCAAATTTCAATTTCAGGTAAAGGGAAAGTTACCCGCACAGCACTTCACTTCAGGATTCGAGACTCAGAGAGAGGCAATTTCTTACCTTTTTCCAAGGAGTAGAAAATGAAGGAAGGGAAACAAGATCTTTTTCCATCTTCATATTCTTAAAGCCAAGAAGAAGTACAAGTAGTCACATCCGACCCACCAGAGAAGAAGAGATTCGTTTCCTATTATCTGAGGAACCACGTTGGGAATCTCCGGTTACACGAGCAACCTTTCTAACCCAACTCCTTCTTCTTCCATTAATCAATTCATACTTCTTTGAATTCTAACAACCAACTACCAACCATTGTCCTCCTCTCATTATAATTGTGTTACATCCAATCAACCCAACTCATTCCTCCATACTTAATCACTTTTATTTAATTTCTTGTACACAAGTCAAATGGTAGAAGGGAATAGAAATTCAAATCCAGGTGTTTCTCAAGATGACAGGCGAGACACTTTGACATATTCAAAGATTTTATCCACTGTTCTATATATACTCAACGTAAGGCAAAGGCAAATCAGACTAGAACGATGTCTGCTAAGCACGCACGAGGAATATTAAGGAAGGCTGAAACGTCTAGGAAGAAGGGACGTAGTATTTAAGGTAAATAGTTCAACCCACAATGTCAACAAGAGTTCCAACTCCTGGGTGGGTAAACAAATTTTAGGATCCTTATCCATTTCCGAATGAGGAAGAGCGGAGAATAATTCTCAATAAAAGAGTTGGGATTGGAACAAAAATTGCATTTAGCAAGACATTCGTCGAATTTTTAAAAAAACGTAGTTATTTAGTCAAGATAATTAGAGAACGAAAGTTTTGAATAAGAAATCCCTACTCAAGCCAAGGTGATATTAGGATTTGAGGAACGCAATGACTGTACGTTAGAATATTTCTTGGAAAAAAAGAAAAAGTTGAGCCTGAACCTAAAGTATGTTTTCTCTGCTTGAGTTGAGTATGGTGTAAAACTTTCCCCATCATGGCCTTACTACTTTCCATTCTCAAGTCAAAGAGCACAAAGCTAAAAATCACAGAAAGACACGGAGTTTTTCTTACTACATACACATTGACATTTAATATATTCTACTTTAAAACCTTTCATTTTTTATCCTTATTACTCTGTTGATTTCAATTCCAATAAAACTTTTTACATTTCTACAAGTTGATAAAAATTATTGAATTTTGAAAACAAAGGACTCATTTGAAATTTCCCAGATGTCATAGCCATGATAAATTTCACAAAGAAAGGAAAGGAAAGAAAGGGTGTGAAAAAAAATGAAAGTAAAAAACAGTTGGATTTTGTGAATCGATATTCCCACCAAAATCAATGCACTTAACTTGTTTCAAAGAAGTGTTTTGTTCAGTAAAGTCTCGCATTAGAAGCTCCTTGAACGATTTCACGGATTCCAAGTAAAATATAGGAATTTAACCACAAGGTTTGCGACATGAGGTGTGAATTCAAACACAAGAAATCCTCCCGAAGGAAAGTACCCAAGCGAATCAGAGATCCTTCGAAATGCCAGCCAAGGCGTACAGCGTACATTACATGTTGATCCTCAACTCAATCAATACACACATCACCTAAGCTTGAACACATCCGTAGACATCACACCCAGATCCAATTTGCTAAGCTAAACACATACACAAAATTTATTGCTTACATTCCGAGACAAATTTTAACTCAAATAACCAAACTAAATCTAATCAGAGGAATACTTTGGATAATAACTTATTTTCAAATGACACGTCGCAATTTCCTCAAGTATAATGAGATTTGTATTTGATCACGTGATTATACATAATAGCGATCCTAAATTTGTGTACTGAATCACGTGACTTTTTTTAAATTTCTTCATCATAGTATATTATGGCATGACTGTGAATTGGACAACAACAAAGTAATTTGTGAACATGACAGACAAAAAGGTTATTTCTCAAGCCTAACAGCCATCGAATTATTCCAAGATCAATCAAAGACAAGGTTTGAATAAATGTACGACGAGGCAGTCAAATCAGAAGACCAAAGTTACTGGTACCCCTAAACTCGCAAGTCTCATTCAATCAAAATCTGTCTCCGCTAAATCAATTAAATTAAATCTACTTTCCTTTTCCTTTGCTCAACATTTGCCTGCAATTACTCAAGAAAACTCCTAGATTCTGAGAAACAGACCACCTTCCGTGCTTCAAACAATTCTTGGAATACACTTCCGTCCCAACTCCCTTGTCTCCATCCAAGAAAATCCTATTTTCTGCGTGAATCGATCCACCGAATTGGATTTGTGTTCCAATTTCCAAAGTTTTAGGACTAACCATTCAAAAACTTTTCCTCACGTTTAATTTTAATTTATTTTTAAGATTAAATCTAGAAAATGTACAGGGGGTTGTGATGACGAGGAAAGTAAAAACAAAGTGACGGTGCATATTTTAGTGGTAGGGTAAATAGTTTAACAACACCAGTCTATTACTTCCCCGGTTATACTTTGAGAGTCAAAGAGACCTTTTACCTTAGCCAGCAATGCGCTCGCATTGGTTTCCCCTTTCAAGTGCTTGGAATCAAAGTTCCTACTAGTTGGTAAATGTCAAAGCACAGGAGAAAACACGCACAATTCAATTTCTCTTTTTTCCTTCTAGCGTAGCCTTATAATTTCTTCCCCGTAATATTAACATTTTTAGTTAAGAAGTAATTAGTGATTTCAAACTGACCTTGATTAGCCGATGCATGTTTCCAGTATGGACATAGTATGGTGGAACCAAATCTTCAATTTTTGTCGAGGCGGATAAAGACATTTCATTTTCATCTGAGGAAGAGTAACAAGTTGTGAGAAGAGATACAGCTCGCCCCACTCCAGACTTTTTGGTCGGCGTCTCTTCCGCCAAACGACATTCTCCCCCTCCGCCATCTCCAGCCAGAAATCCAAAACCGCCTGCTCCAGCAATTTGTTCGCTCAAAAGTGGAGCCAGTGAAGAATCCTGGAAGAGGGAAAACCCATCACGACTTTCATCAACAAACTTCTCAAAATTACTTCCTGACTTATTCAACGCTTAGCAAAGCCTCAAATTAGTTAATTACTCGCATCGCCTGGCCAGCCAAGGAATGGCCAAGCTAAACAAAAGTTGGTGTAATGGGGCGAAGTGAAAATACTTGGTTTGACTTCGCCTCCGACTATGGGTTTTGTCTAATGCCCTCAACCCAAATTGAATAATCAAATGAAAACAATCCCTGGTGGAAAGTTTCCCTTGGGGAAAGATTCATTTCAATTCCCAGGAAGGAAGGCGTCGTAGTCCTAGTCTTAGGATGTAGTAAGTAGGTGGATGCATCTTGATGGGAGTAAATTAAATAAATAAGTTTTGAGATGAATTTGTTGGAAAAAGTGAAGAGTTTCCCCACTCTACACTTTAGACCTTCACACGAATTGAGTAGAAGAATAAGAAGAGAGTCAAGGAATAGGAAAAATTTAGTTTTGAGAAAGTTTTTGGAAGGAGCATGAATGCGTAACTAATATCTCAAAAAACTTTGAATGATTAATGAAATTTAAGACAGTCAGTCTGTCCTAGTACATCCTCCTATGATTTTCCTCCCTGTGTCACTCTGCATCTTTTCAGCACAACATTCAGCTCTAAGGAATTTGATAGCATTTCCAGGTTTGAATATTCCCCTCCGAAAAGTTTCACTTTTTTGTGTGTGTCAAGTCAAGATACACAGGGTCGGGAAAATTGGTGAAAACATATGATTTCGCTACAAACAACGCAATGCCTTTCAGATTCTGTATTTTTCTGATATTGAATACGTTTGTAGAGAAATGTCAAAACCTCCCCTTGTAAGGCTTTTCTTTTAATTCACTGGGTTCGAATATCGGAAAACGTGCAAAAATACATATTTTGAGATTTGAACCAAAGCACGGATGGAATTTTTTTTATAGATTATTGGAATTGGGAAGTTTTACATACTTTGTCCGTATCATCAGTGCGTTGAGTTCCTTCTGACCGCCGTTCTGGGGTTGTATTGAGGTTAAAAGGTACGGGAGAAGCAATGAATCCAAGATTGGTGTTTCCAGTTGGATTTGTTCTTGGAGGGCGAGAGCGAGGCCAACACTCTTCAAGACGAAGTTGGATCCCAGCCAGGACTGATGCTTCTTCTTTACTACATGGTAAACTACCACTCACGACCAATCGTTGCATCTGCCAAACAAAAAAAAAACACATCAAATGTCCATCAAACTTATGAATCTAACCGAATCCTCCAATTATTATTTGCATTCGGAGCGAGGAAATATAAATAAAACATTGAGACGTTTCAATCAGTCAATTCCATTAAGGAGAGTAATCCTTGACATTTTATGTTCTTTTCAAATGACCCAACTCGACTCGAGATCACTCACTCAGGATTTTACGACATAGCTTCTTAATTTATTACTTACTGTGTTAGTCCAAGCAAAAAAATATTCCGGGAGGAGCAGTTGACTGATTTAAGTGGGGCGTAGAGATCGTAAATACTTCGGCATTTTATTCTGTTCATGTCGCAATGAACATTGGGCAAAAAATAGCCTCAGACGTACAGTAGGGTAACCGAAAATGAAAGTGAGCATGCTTTTTTAAAATATAAAACGGCTGAAATTTTCTATTTTAAGCTATCCAGTATGTAAAATACACAAATCTTTGTTTCACCGGCACGGCATTCCATAAAAATTCCTAATTATTTAGTCACACTCGGACGAACCCGAAGGATTTTCGGTGGATTAGTTAAGCCCAGTCTAACGTTGTTTTGTTAACCTAAGGATTCCACCGAAATTGATGTTTGAACTCGGTAAATCTCTTTTCGAATGCAGCGCTCCAGCCGAACGGACAGAAAATTTTCGGATTTCAACACTTCCTGAAATATAAACTCGGTTCGATAATCCCCATACTTACAACGGAATCACAGGCAGCCGGTTTGAGTCGATAGGGATAAGCTAAGCTATAAAAGTCTTCTTTCCTATGATTTACATAAACAAGATATTCGACCCTCCAAAACTCATAAACATAAAAGTGTGACTAGTGAAGTGAAGCTCCTCAATCGTCTAGAGAAAAATTTAATGCGAAATATTCAAAAGTTCATCCCCCTTCCCAGGAAATAAAAAAGCCGACAACCTCTTGACTCCAAATCTATTTTTCAAGGAAAAACGTGCATAGAAATCAGATGTTCTCTAAGGTTATTTTTAAGGCAAATTCCACAGCAGACGGACAAAAATGGTCATCCTTCAAGCCGTTTGTTAGCCTAAACAGTTCTGTCTGCGTTTCAGCCTCTCAGATTTAACGGAAAAAGGCCAGCCGCCTCGGTTTTTAAGCTATTTTGGATTTGACAAAACCAAATTACGCCAAAAAATTCAGGATGGAATATAAATTGATATGAAATGATCGAGTCGCTATGTTAGCCAGTTGGAAATATGATTATGTCGAAATACATCCTCTTCACATATGTCAACAATATGCGACAATACGTAAATTCCATGAAAATTCAAGATTATTTACAAATGTTTTGGTAAACTGACCTTTCCTCTGTTCATAGCTTAGCCTTAAGCCCAACGGGTTTAGGGCTATTTACGCCTATTTGCACAAAACTAAGCAATAGCTACGATAGACCCATAATACTTCCTGAATCCAGAAGTTTCAATGAAATGACATTGACATAGGTTGACATTTGACCTTGCCACCCACTAAACATTAACAACCCTGGTTGCCTGTGTCTGGCTTGCTTGTTTTTAATAATAGGTAATAATTTATATGTTCATAGGAGCTAACAAAAATCCTGAACAGCAGGTCCCGGAGGTTCATCTTGTGAGAAGACTAAAAAATTACCAGGCCATGATCATCCTCGGGCAAGGCAATGGCAATGGGCTGACTACAAGGATGAGAAAATATAAGTCATGCGGTCGTGAATATTTGGAGAGCTCTGTTCTCCTAATAATAACAAACAAATCGACTCATTTGCAATCCAATGCCATGTAATGTACTGGGATGAGATAATAGACGAAAAAATTTGTACATTGATCACCAGAAAGCAAATTCTGAAAAGGTATGGCTAGAAGAAGTCTTACTCTATAAAATCGGAGTAAAATTAGAAATATCTTTTAAACTCACCTCCCAATACTCATTCTCGATTGCTTCTAATGATTCCATTTCGTTTACATCATCTTCTGACACCTAAAATTAAAAAAGTAAAGAAAAACTGATCAATCATGAGTTCATCTTTTCGTACAAAATTTATTCAAGCGTCGTTCTGTCCTAACAGCTTATTTCCTCACCAGATATTTTCACACTATACATTTGCAACAGTTTATAAATTCTGGTCACATATAACTTTCCCAATTTTGTGAAGCAGAGGGGTTTATTCACGTTGACAGAATTCAAAATTGGAGGATCAAGAAGAATGATGACCTTCCGTTTAGACTTACCAGGGGTTGACACAACATTCGAATGTGATCAGCCCAACGGAGATATGGAGGTCCACAGGAAGACACACGAGCTACAAAATCCTTCAGCTCACGAATCACACTGTTTTTTCCATAAGGGCGACAAGTTGTTATCCAGTCCTGTAGAAAAAACAAAATTAAATAAGCAGTAAAATACCACACACCATTAAAGTATTCAAGACGTATTTCTTTAAAACAAGAATTATATACAAAATATTACTAAAAACTAAAATATGAAACTAATATACCAAATTTTTATAAATTATAGCTAATGTTATTGATCATTAGAAAATATTATTAGCAGATACTTTGAATGTAAATTTACTTTTGTTCGTGGTCAGTCGAAGAGTTTGCTCACCTCAACAAATACAAGGACAGCCCGATGAACGCTGGGCATATCTGAGATGAAAATATCATTCCGACGGGTCGCAGAGCTCACAGGTGAGACTGAGCTGCGCCGACTCACATCCTGACGCTCACTGTTATTATTGCCGCTTCCTCCAGAATTTGATAGTTTTTCCTCAAAAGGTGTACAGTTTCGAGACAGGGCCTTTGGCGAATGTGGAGTTAAAAACCCCGGAGATGTAGGTGTCGTCGGGGGTCCAATTGTCTGAGGTAAAGGTAAAGGACACCCCCTGACTGGGCTCGAAGGACTAAGTAGATGAGATGCCGGAGGGAGCGGTAATGTGGGTGACGTAGGTGGGGACGTCGTGGTCCCCTGAAGAATCAAAGGCAATGGAGCATCCAGGGTGACTTTGGGTACAGAGCGAGAACGTGGCCTAGGCGATGGAGGTGGCAATGCTGGCGGTGAAGGTGGTTCAATGGAAGCGTCCAAAAAGTCTGGAAGATTTTGCAATCGCCGTTGAAAGGCAATTATCTCATCCTCTGGTGTATCCTTTGGAGAAGCTACTTCCGTGGACACGTCCAGGGATCTATTTCGACTCAATCTTCTATTACTGGATGATTTTTTCTGATGAAGACTTCCAAATCGAAAAGTCTGTGACAAAACAAGG
>WJEZ01000720.1:0-23875 GCA_009869925.1 Thalassaphorura encarpata
CCCGCCACTCCCATTTCACCGAAGTCTTCTGTAATTCAAGGCGGGATCAGGATTCAGGATGGCAACAGTCAGACCATTGTCATGTTTTGTGCAAGTGTCAAACCCCTATCCTGCAAGGCATTGTGGTTAAGGATTCTGGCTGCTGATGCTGATGAACGAGAAACTTGTTCTATTCCTCGGGTCAAAATCAGATAAGGGTCTCTGTCCGTCCGTCCGTCCGTTGTTCATGAAAGTTGTCCTTTTCGAACAAACTCCAAGAGATGAATTTGATGTCCTAACTCACAAGGATTCAAACACTTGCTGTGTGTCTTGCAAGTCGTTGGTCGTTTAAAAAGTTTAGACCAGACTTCACTATTTACAATTTACAATAGCTCTTCCATTCCGATTCCTTGCTACTGTGTCCTTTACCTTTGCCTGCCTGCATGAAGATGGGCCATCATTTGAATTGGAAATGAGTCTTGAATTGTACATTGTATTACGTAAACAGAGTAAGTAATCTCTGGTACTAATCAAGACAAGAATACACAACACACACATTCAAATTTCAAATACTGACTGGCCGGCCGAACCGAGGAATGTGTGGCCATTTTTTAACTTGAATATCTCAACCAGGCATCAAAATGTTATGGGAACTTAGATTGCAGCCAAGTTACATGAGCGGAAAAAAGAGCAGAGGATCTGATATTCTTCTAATTTTATAATCTAAACAGACAGAAAAATCAAACCACCACCCTAACGGGTTATTTGGAATGAATGTTTAAAAAGAAATTATTTAATTAAAACAACAAATCCTATGATTTTCACATTCAAGGGCCGTTGAATGATTCGTGTGTGTGTACGACGTACAGAGGATCTGATATTCTTCTAATTTTATAATCTAAACAGACAGAAAAATCAAACCACCACCCTAACGGGTTATTTGGAATGAATGTTTTAAAAGAAATTATTTAATTAAAATAACAAATCCTATGATTTTCACATTCAAGGGCCGTTGAATGATTCGTGTGTGTGTACGACGTAGGATTGCCATTCCCTAGCTTTTTACACTTCATCAATATTCAAAGCATGGAGGAGATGAGACTGATGTGCATTTTTTAACAGGCTAATAGCATCGGCGCCATAACACGGACACACAGGGCAACAAAAAATCCAGAAACATTCATTCTCAACTCGTCTTCGTCGTCTTCTTGTTCAAGTTTTGAAATTGCTAGTTGATTGAGACTTGGATTTGGCCGAAGAAGAAGCGCCAGCGCCAGGGTTATGGCCAATGCATAAAATATTTTATGCTCCTGGCCTAAGCTGACTGACAGCTAAAAACACGAGGTTGGAATTATAAGTGTTTTCCAGTCACAACTAGCCAAGCCAAGGCAAGACCAAGACATAGTCACTGCTTGCTGGTATGTTTATCGAAATTGCAACCCCAATGAATTTCTTGGGTTGTTCAAGTATTTTGATTCACAACATCACAACTCGATTCCTTATCTCATCTCAAGGCATGCAGGTATTTCTTATGGCATGGTTTGTAATAATCATAAATTTCCTAGCAAATTGCACATTGTCAATGTCAACGGATGAAAAAAGACAATGTAGAAAATGTGTATAGTGGGTTTTATACCTGGGGTGTTGGAACAGGAATACGTAGTAGTAGTTTAATACTACCGACTTCATTTTGAAGTATACCATTCAAATAATATCATTTCATTTTCGAACAAGATAGAATTATGAGTGGTGTTCAAATAAAAGGAAGTTGCTTAATAAAGTAAGAATTGTTGGCAATTTATGGTTTTGCTGAAGAAGAAGAGCCACAGCCTAGAGCCAGAGCAGCAATAACACTTAAAGAGCTCGTCTCCCATCGACATTGCCTTGCTTTTGCTTTTGGTTTACAGCAATAGTAATAAACATTTATTTCCTCGCTTTAACAATGCTTACTTTACGGGCACAAACGACCCGAATCCTGTTTTAAGTTATTTTCAATTGTTGTCCGTGTTGTACTTTCTATTCCATGTTTATGTTTATGGCCATAATGGCGGAACAACTGGCATGGCATGGATCGCTTCGCTTTCTTTTTTAAGGTTTCAAGAGTCAAATAACATAAAATAAAATGCATACATACATACAAGCCTGATGATGCAAGATTTTTTTTATTACTTACTACTGAACTGAACTGAAGATGAGATCTCTAAAAATCTTAAGAGCCATGTAAATAATAACATGCAGATTCACAGGCTGAGGGCAGAAGAAAATTTTGTAAAGATGTTCTCGGACATCTTCCAAGTTATTTTTTCTTCCATGCCTAGCCTAAGGCTAACATCCCTTGTTGCATTATCTGCTTCATTAGAGATTATTCTTCAAGAAGAAGGACTACGGTAATCTATTCCTTGAAAATGGCTCCATAGTAATAATGCCTTGTCATCATGCCTTGGTTGGTCAGACTTTTTAAAGCATATCTTTATCTTTTAATCAAGACATTCAAGACACTCAGCAAATACGAGCTAAGGTGGACAACGAATGACCATCTGAAGAAATTAAACCGTTAAAATACATGAACGTTGGTATTCTGACCATATTAAGACATTCACTTCCGGATGCTGATTAGAGTAGAGGTCAGGTTTTTGACATTTTCACATTAGCTATAGCATTTATGGTGACAATCTACCCTAAAACTAAAAGCAATAATAGAAATGACAAGGGATAGCCAATGACACTAGCGAGTGCCTCTAAAACATTTTAAACAGCCGACCTATCTTAGACAGTATTTTTCGTAGCCCCTCTTAGTTGATTGATAGCTCGTCATTCACATGTAAGACTGTGCTGAAGGGTATATTGCCATTGCCATTGCTATTGCCATTGCCGACGAGCCATTGCTCCAGTCGTCTCGTCGGCTTTTCTTTCTGACTGCCAAAACGGATTGCCTACCCTATTATAAAAAGTTTATGATGAAAAAATCATGTCGTTCTTTCATCAGTCTGTTTCTCCACAAAGTGCTCCGAGTCATTCAACACATTTTCACTTGACATTACCCATCTTTCCTTCCTACTACTACTTGCCGCCAAGGCCCGGGTTAAACCTTCCTTGTTTTTATTTTGTTCTAAGTCTATTCTTCATTTGACTTGGGGCTTGGATTGGTTCAATAAAAAAATTATCTTAACCCTTCGTAAAGTAACCGGTCCGGTGGTGCCATACCGTCCGTACTACCTTAATGACCTTTCTATTCCGATACATTTTCAACGTTAAGTATTATAAAAGCTAGCGTCATCATTTCTAGAAATTTTGAGAGGGTTTTCATGTACTGATTTCTAAAAGTAGGAAAGTACATCGGGTTTAGGTCATGCACTTGCCTGGTTTGGTTTGAGGTATTTCCTGTTCAACTAAACCATTTGATTTTATAAATTGAATTGTAAATTAGTATGCATACCACAGGATCCTTCCTTGACTCGACATTTTTTATCAGAAGTTCCGCTTCTCATTTTAATTTACAACAATGGAATGGCAGACGGCAATCGTATTCCTCGGAGGCATGGGCACAGGCAACCTGCCTGCGAACATAGTTGCTGGCTAGTTTATGAGGTTTAGCTTTACCTTAGAGCAAAACTTTAGTAAAGTAGGTGTGGCGTGTTATGGCTTATCCCGTGCAGGAATTTCAAAGTGAGAGCCTTTTATTAAATAGATTGGAATCTCTGAACCTTCGGAATGAAAAATGATCATTTCAATCTAAACCTATTCCTCATATGCCTGCCAGATTGAAACAAGACAAGACAACAACAGTAATAAAAAAACTTATAAACTAAAAGATCACAGTGATGAAAACATAATTGATAGCATTACACTTAGCAGATCCGCCAAATTCCACGGTTTCAGCATGATCAAAATTCATCACGGATTTTGACATTGATTTATTGACCCGGGTTTCAGCAAATACAAAAATTCATAGCCATCCTCATATCCACACTAATGAATACTAATATGGAATCGAATGGATAAGGCGTTGAACAAAAACTTGTTCTCCTCATTATGGAGGTGAATTAAAAGTCAAAGAGACATGACATTGAAAAACTGGACAAGTCAATATGGGTGCAGCATCCCTAACTAAGGCTTAAGACTAAAGACGCGATTCCAGTTTGGCTCATGTTAAATAAATTTAAATTGCAAACAGCAAAACTCTACTCGGGTGTCCAGCTTAACATTTTCTCCCAATTAACTCGGCTGGGGTCAAATCCATTATAATATTTCTCATTGTGGGGTGAAGGGTTTTAAAACCAAATGATCATAAAGTTGTCGACACCACCTGGGAGCATTGTTTCAGCAGAAGCGAATGACAATTCAGTTTTTAAGTATTAAATTTTTACTTACCGTATGATTGTCTGGATCTCTGATCCGAATTGGACTTTTCAGACTCGGCTTTCCCAAGTACCAGTAGTCCCGAGAATCGTATTTTCCCAACATATTAAGAAGGGCAGGAATATTCACATAATTGTCATCATCAAAATGGCAGAACCACCTAAAAAACCAAAACGAATTCAGCAACAAAGCCAAAGTTAGACCACCTAAGGCGAGCACGTTCCTTCTGATGCTAGTTTTTAAGGGGTTTCCTTAAATGCCGACAATCCTTTTCTTCGCTGCACCACTTGGAGACAACAATAAGAATAAGAATAAGATGACATTTCGAGGGGGAAAAGAGCGTTGCAAATCCCATTTGTCCGCATTCAACAAATCTTTATCTTACTCAATGTCGTGCTTTCCTCTTCTCATAAAAACCCAAAGAAAATTGGCTAAGACATGCTTATGCAAAAAAAATCTACAAACGCACGTACATGTGCAGAAAAGCTTAAGCCAAATTAGCTTAGCTTAGTAATTGGCTGGATTTTTTCTTTAATTCTGAGTTTTAAGTACAGAAAATTGGATGGGTGGTTAGAACGAGTGAAATTAACGTACGATTTTGTGGTCCGGATGAATGCGTCGAACTCTGCAGCCATTTTGCAGCAAAGTGCTTGTCGGTAATGGGTGGATGGACAATGTGTATTGACTACATGACCATTCGTCTCTTCCATCAATTCGGGGTCATCATCATCAGTGAAGATCCAAGTCTAGAAGAAAAACAACAAAAAATTAAAAATTATAATATAAAATGATGGGTGATAGTATAACTCAGTATAGAAACTTTAACACTTAAATTCTCCGATACGTAAGTCATAAGAGGTTTCAGGTTTCATCCTTTAAATGCCCAAACTTTGAAGTACGTGCATATTACAAATGATTTGGACCAAGTCAAGTCATCGTACAAATAATCCGACACGTCTCGACTAGCATTACGTTAGTTGAACTCAACAAAAGGTGTAAAATAAAGTAATACAATCTGAGCTCCAACGCTTCAAGACCAAGACCAAGATCTGAACTGAACCTGACATGAATCACGCATCACTGGGCATTTGAGGTTCAGTAATGTAATAATGTGACAGGTATTAGAGCGTTGAATCGTGATTTTGCATCAAGACCCTAGATTTTAATAATTTATCTCCACCCATTCCTAATTCCCTTTGCGCCTCAGTGATGATCTCTAATGACACTGGACCGTTATCTGTTTATTGATCCACACATCCAAAAAACCAAAGTTAAAGCTCAAGCTTGCTCTGATAAATTTCATCACTACTCCTTACAGACAAAATCAATTCAGCAAGCAAATACCTGCTCTAGCTGTATCTAATCTTGAAAAATTAAATTAGAAAAGGAAAGATGTTGCTGCTGCTGTGTTTTGTATTCATCTCTCCACACGTGTGTTTACTTTTAGAATTATTCATGTCTTGTCTTTTCATTTCTTGGATGGGTCTTAAGATTCAACCCTTTCTCTTTTCATTGCACGCATTGGGTTTGGCCTGTGAGATAAAATTTTGATGAATTCAATCTGTTAGGGTGGAGTGCGATCAAGTGTTGAAAGAAGTGAAGCCGAAAATGAATCTCAAGGAATAAATTCTATTAGTTTAAACAAAAGCTACGGGTGTCTGCTGCAGTCTGCATTCGATTTTCTTCATCTTTAGATCTCCTCGGTTGTCTTGTCGGTTCCGCACACCCTTCTTTAATGCATAAATGCATAAATACACGCATGTAATAATAAAACGCCGAAACATTTTTAGTTGTGTGTAATATCCTAGTCGGCGATGTTGGGCACTAGTGGGCGGTTTGATCAAAGGCAGATATAATTTATGAAGATGGTCCGATCCGAGAAATCAGAATCATGCGATGCAATAGAAATGGCATATTTCAGAATATAAACTCTGGCGTGGTATTTATTATGGTTTTTTTTTTCTAATTTTAACGGAATGGTTAATCTCTGGATTTAAAATAACTGTGGGAAATCAATTCTTTTAATTATTCCACGCCGAGCTAAGTCTAAGCTCAAATAATCTTTGTGTGAACAAAGTTTGCTTTACTTTTAACTAATTCTGTTTTTTTACAATTTTCTGCAATTTACGAGACAATGTCAATTGCCATGCGGTGCGGGTAAAAATGTCCTGACAGAAAACATAAGGTCTGAATTAGTCTCACCCTGCATCTGCATGGGTGCGTCTAGTTACTGGACAAGACAATTTACGATTTCTTAGACTAAAAATTGAAACAAAATCTCTCAAGCTCCAAGAAAAAGAAAAAAAATCAGGGCGGAGATTTTTAGAAAAATATATGGAGTGCACTTGAGGTTAAAAATAAGAAACTCGGAAGGAATAACGATCCAGAACGAGGAACAAGGAACCCTTCTGTTTGTAACGATTTGAAAAAATAAGGATAAGGATAAAGGACTCAACTCATCTTACAAAAATCTCCATTCTGTTGTAAAGGACCTAAATGACGGGTTATGGAGTGGAGAGCAATGGAACAGTGTTCTTGTAATTTGACCCTTTTGTGCAAGAACCCAAATAACTCAAAAGGAACCAGAACACTTGGCGCGACACTTTTGTGTATAGTGAAGGGTCAGGGCGGATTAGTTAGTGCAGTAAAATAAATCCAAAAGCAAATGAATCCAGACAATATTTTCACCCACAATATAATACAAGGTTGTGCATTGCATTGAGAATCAGACCGAAACCGAACCGAAGGACCAAACGACTCTAATACCCAAAACTCATAAATTTAGCCCTAATAAATTTTAGCAGGTTAAATTAAATAAGCACATCTCATTTTCACTCAAAGTGAAATAGGCTTAAGCTTCATTCGTTTGTTCCATTTGATTTTACAGTTTTGACTAAAATTTCAGTCCTTCCCAAATTGCCCAAATAAGATTATTGTAGCAATCAAGTCATTTCGTTGAATGTTGAAAGAAATATTTACGACAGCGGAAAACTGTTTATTATCAGGGAGGAAAATAAGGGTCTGCTCAAAATTTCAACAGCAAATTGCCCTCATAAAGTTCTATGCCGCCAGGATTATTAGGACTGATAATGGGAGTTGAAAACAAGACTGTTGTTGAATTGTTACAGTTAGCTGAGTTTTATGACACCCAAATAATTCTCAAATTGGGAGCCTTGTCTAATTAAATTTGAAGAAATGGCTTGTTTTCAAAGTTTTTCTGCCTTAGGGGGCAGAAATATGGACAAATCGGTCATTAAATGAAGCAGGCAGAGAAATTAATTAATTAATTATTACCTGATCCCTAACCAATTTGTACCACGTCTTGAGAACCGGCCCAAGCCTTGACTTGTGAAACCTCTTGGTTGACTTTACACTGAAAAATACATTGTTCAAATACTCTTCTGCATTTTGACTGATTCTTGCACTTGCACTCGCAACACTGTTGCTGCCCATTGTCCTGTGCTGCTCATTATTGTCACTTTGACTTTTACCCAATTCCAAGTTTAACAAAATCCTTGTCACTTTCTTAGTTTTATCAAAGTCCCCCTTGAGGTTATTGTCATTTTCAGCAGATTCCTCACTCGTGAGTTGTTGAAGGATTTGCACATCGGCAGGGGATTCTCCACAAGAGTCACAACGAGAATGAGCCTGAGCTCTTTCCAAATGTTTAATTAATTTGGCCACATTTTCTCTACTCTCAGTTATTTTTTGAAGATATGGTTAGAGCAACTTGGAACGCAACAATCAAACAGAATAAAAGAAAAACTGCTATTACTTTCAAAGCAAAATCAAATCCACTACTGCTATTCTGATTTCTTAGATTTCCAACCCATGTCCATCCTTCGGCTGCTGACGAATCTCTTAAAGATTTTTCAGCTTCAGGCAGCCGATCCAATTTTCGATATGGCACCATTTTTCCAAGTTTATGGAATATCTGGGATTTCCGGGTTTAAATTCAATCACCCATCATCTCACACATACACAAATTATTCTTGTCTATTGTCTCTACTTGGGTATTTATTTATCCAATTTCATTCCTGGACGAATGATTTGAGAAAACAACTACTGAATTTTATTATATGTGAATTAGACACAATTTGAAATATTGTATTGGGAGATTGTCCTTTAAGATTGTCCAAAGTATGAGATACGATACACGTCCCGTGTTCACAGAGCTAAGGTTGGACTACAACTGAATTGAAGTAGTGAAGTGACTGGTGTAGTTTTACAACAACCAACTGGTTTGGATCTCTGGTTACCCAAAAGGGGAATGAAGAACTGAACGGAACAACCAGATCCTCCGTCAGACAAGTGCAGTGCTTGGGCTTAAAACGAGGCATTGGCATTGGCATCAGCATCAGACCTGCTAACCAAACCTTATATGCATCAGCACTTGGGTCGGGTCTCCCTTCCTGGTACTTGTACTGTACTGTTCTTCTCTGATCTGGTCCTAAGGGCAGGTTGCACTCAAAACCCAAACAAACAAGTGGCTCACAAGAGTATTAACAATCAGAAAAAGGTTTTAACCGAAAATGTTAAAAACTTATTTCAGAAAATAATACCAAAGGCCTGGTCTGGACACCTGTAGTGTACTTAACCTGGTTTCAGGGTTTTGGTCTTAAAGCAGGTGGACTTTGAAATATATGAGTCTGGACACCTGTAGTGTACTTAACCTGGTTTCAGGCTTTTGGTCTTAAAGCAGGTGGACTTTGAAATATATGGGAAAATTGATGAAATTATTGACTACTCTAGTTGATTTCTTGATTTCCATGATTAGGATTATTAGAAATTTGGAATTCAGAGCTTCATGTCTAATAATTCCAGCATAATTGATTGCAGACAGCCTCCTCCTATAAACTTAAAACTAGAATTTCTATTATGGTATGTGTGAATATTTACAAAATTCAAGATAATGCTAATTTTTCCTTAGTTGAAATAAATAAAGAATCAGAACCTCACTCAGAATATATAAAGATACGCTTTGC
Organism: Thalassaphorura encarpata; assembly: GCA_009869925.1. NCBI lineage: Eukaryota > Metazoa > Arthropoda > Collembola > Poduromorpha > Onychiuridae > Thalassaphorura > Thalassaphorura encarpata. The sequence goes on from WJEZ01000720.1 coordinate 9,324, forward strand.
CAATTCTTGTGAAAATTTCAATGTCGGCAATGTAAATTATGATTTATGGATAATTTGAATTAAGGAACAGGCGGCTCTACCTCAAATTCTTCTTATATCATTCTGAAAAATTTAAATTTTGGAATTCAGAGACTTCATGTCTAATAATTCCAGCATAATTGAGTGCAGACAGTCTCCTCCTATAAACTTAAAACTAAAATTTCTATCATGGTATGTGTGAATATTTACAAAATTCAAGATAATGCTAATTTTTCCTTAGTTAAAGAACAGAACCTCACTCAGAATATAGAAAGGTACGCGTTGCCAATTCTTGTGAAAATTTCAATGTCGGCAATGTAAATTATGATTTATGGATAATTTGAATTAAGGAACAGGCGGCTCTACCTCAAATTCTTCTTATATCATTCTGAAAAATTTCCTAGTTGTCTTTGTCAAGCAGCGCATTTTTGTAACTTTTGCAGTGGTCTACTCGGATTTGGTCGAAATATCCCAATTATCAAGTGAGCTTGTAAGGTAAATTCGACATAAGCCTTGAATATAGACTTAAAAGTAGTGCTAATTTCATCCCATTCTGATAAAGGGTTGATGAATACAGAGGAACGCAACAATGAAGGGATTAACTCTTTACTACAATGAAATCTGTTGGAGCCATCTCTGAAGTTGAATTCACATGTATTTCTTTGGACTATTTCCCTTGTTTTGTATGCGTCATCCCCCGTCTTCAGGTGTGGCTCCAAATTCCGACGTTAAACCTGCCACCCAGTCCGTCCAACCGCACTTGTTATTTGTTTTGGTTTTATTTCTAACTGTGTGTGTAAACTAAATTAATTTTATTTTATGCACACAGCCACAACAAGTGACAAGTTGGACTTACTGTTATTTTGGTTTCGACCGACCGACTTGCATTTGACTTCATGATTCTATAAGTCGCAGACACGGACAGGTGAAAATTGAAAATGTCCATGTTCTCGGGATATCGGAGTGAAAAATATGAAATACAAATTCCAGAGCCTTCAGGTTTGTGTCTAATTTTAAGAAAATGTCATGATTTAATATAATTTAAAGTTGTTAATAGTATTTAAATATTAATTTCACAGCAACTTTAGTTTTTGCATCTGTGTTGACATGGATTGGAGGAGTTTTGGTTCTGATTGGATTTGCCTGGTGAGTTGCTCAAATTCAGGCATTTTGGCTTGTCTGTCTGCTTAATTAACTTTATAAAATGTAAACTTTACTAATTAATCTGAATTTAACATTTTAGCCCATATTGGCTCGTATCATGGGAAGGAACATTCAGTCCATTTGTGAGAATGGGGCTGTGGGAATTTTGCTTCAATGATTATCGTCATCCACATTTTCAATTTGATAAACTGTTCAACGGATGTCACTATGTTTTCAGTGAAGAATATCGAATTATTCGGGAATGGCTACTTCCTGGTAAGCTAAATTATGTAATTAGTCGCGTAAATAATAATTCCACACCAATCATAGTAACCTGGCTGAAAAGCCCATTCATAATATGACCGAAATTAAACTGATAAAAAAATCTTAAAGGTGGGTAAAAGTAAAAGGTAAAAGATTAAGAAACGAAAGTGAAAGATAGAATGATATAGGCATACGCATATGAGCGCAATGCATTGCACATGAATTAATCCAATTACCCAAGGGTTGCATTCCATCCAACCAATGTCTGCGGAGACTGGACTTATCTCCATTTCCAGGAATTTTACATTTACTACGTTTACTACGAGTTGAATGAATGGGGATTAAAACGGTAAAGGTTGTGACATAGTTTTCATTTCCGGGGTCAGTAGTAAATTCCTTCCCATTCCGAACCAGAATCATAAATCATAGAGATAGGCTTATTCAATCCAAGGCATGCTATGTCATTGATATCCAATCTTTTTGTTATATCTCCACAACGCTTGGTTGGATTTTGGAAATTCAAACATTCACGGAATCAGAAAAACTATGCGGATGTTAGCGGCATGTATTGGGTCAAGAGATTATATCGAATTAATCGTTAACCAGTGGCCTTTTACTAGCGCAAGCGCTGGCCGCCCGAATTACTTGTTCCGCGCTGCGCGCTCAGCTGCAAATTGTTAACCCATACTGGATTTATTTTTATTTCAGGTTGGCTCATGGTGGTTCAAGCATTTTACACGTTGGCTTTCATCAGTACATTTGGAACCCAGATTGTGTTGGGATTTTTAGTGACTCGATGGCCACTCAAGTTTGTTCTGAGTACCGAAATGTTTATGACATTTGCATGTTGCTGTGCAAATGGTGCAAGTGGTTAGTGAATACGTCATTCTTTTAAAGTTAAAATTAATTGCAAACCAATTTATTTGAATATTACAGCATTCCTGCTCTTTCTCTCCGTTGCCATTTTCGGAGGCCAATGCTATCGTCGGGATTGGGTTCAATACCCAAATTTTAATTACATGTCTTGGGGATATGCATTCGCCTGTTTGGCCATGTTTATCCATGCATTTGCTGCCCTAGCTCTCTTTGCAGAATACAAATCTACAATGGAAAGAGATCGCGGAGTTGAACGAGATCGTGGGATGGTCATTCCCATGCATCAGGCAGGTCACAGTGCTGGTGGAAGTGGAGCATCAAATCCAGGGTCTGATGTTCACCATTTTGTATGAGTTCATTTTTACGTTGTTAAAGTTTTCTCTTTTAAGAAACCTGGAATCTCTTTTATGTCTCTCTGGAAGAAATTTTTATAACTTTTCTAGGCTACAGTAATAATAGAATTACAAGTGCAATTAATGTTAACCGATTCCGTCCAAGTTGTGCACTGTTTTCCTCAAGTGGTTTAAACATTCCGAATGAGAAAAAGTAAAAAAAGATGTCTAACTGTTAATAATATTATTTTTAGCTAAACACCTCTGTTTGCGTTGTTAAATTTTTATTTTATAAATTAAGTCTATCCATTCCAAAGTTTATACATAGAATCCGGTGAATTTTGAATAAATTGTAGAAAATAATCTTGTTATATTGGAGGAAACCATACAAAACTTTTTATTTAAATATTGGTTTAGTAAATGCTAAAATTTTAAGAAATGACTGATGGGTACTTCATAATTCATACTTTTATTGAATAGTATAATTGTTTGCCTGAAGCAAAAAATGAATCCTGATGCACCTGCCATGGTCTTAATATTAACTCAAACTATAAAAGCACAGTTCATCGTAGTCATCATAGTTCACCTTCTGTTATAAATTGATGAGTGCGCATTGGTATACAAACAGCAGTCATAGTCGTACGTTGCACAAATTGAACTTGTTAAAAACATGACCTTGGCTGTTTCGATTTAATTAATTTCATTGCACACAGTCACTTACGATTAATTCTGTGAATTGAGAAGTATTCATATGAAAGGAAACCGGTATAGTGGGCTTTGGTTTTATTGAGAATTATTGTTAATTTGCTGACTGAGAGATGAGAGAAAGGATTCAGTATTTTTCATAGTCAATTAACCATAATCAATGTCACAAGAAATATTGTCCACTAACACTGATAGGTTTACTTTGCTTCTTCTATTTACTAACTGGTTTACTAAATTTGAGCAGTAGTAAACGTACTCGAGTCGAGGCATTTGACATCATAAAATTCAGTAAGTCAGTAATTACGTAGAAACGACGAAGCAACCACATCCATTTGGGCATGGAATGAGTAATACAAATATTCCAAAGTTTCCTGACCAAGAACTTCCTATTTTGGCCTAGTATCTCTTGTACCTTTCCCATCGCCAAATATAATTTTCTTCTCCGTCATAATGATTCCAAATTTTTTACCTTCCCTTTTACTGGGTGTAATTTGTATGATAACAGTGGCAAACCCTCAAAGACCAGGTAAATAAGAAAATTTATGCTGATTACAATCCGTAATATTAATTTTATTTATTTGAGAAGATCCAGATGAGGCATTTTGCACACCCGTTCCTGATTCTGGAGAAAGTCAGGGAAAAGAAGGTGTTTGCATCAGTCTGAGTAATCAATTACGCCACTGTCCCAAACTAAGAAATTACCTCAAGAATAAAAATGATTGGGAAAAACTTCGACAGAGCTTCTGCTCACAAAATATTAAAAAAGGAAGGGTAAGTTTAATGTTAAGCATTGTTGTTCTGGCTTGACCTTGACCTGGTATTAATATTTGAGTAAATTCCATCCTCAGGTTTGTTGCCCAGTTGAAGGAAAAGATAGTTACGAGGAAGATAGTGTACACGAGGCCGAGCCAGATTATAGGTCGCATAAAAATTGGGATCTGCTGTCCATAAAGGCAACAAATTGTGGACGAACTATTTCGCTACAAAACAGAATCATTGGTGGAGATAATGCAGTCATTGGCCAATTTCCTTGGATTGCTAGAATCGGTTATCTTCGTGAGTTTATATTTTGAAATATTTCGCTAACTTCTACTATTAATAAAATCATTTTGTGTCCCATTAAATAGAGAAAAACCGCGAGTCCCTTTTTAGCTGTTCGGGGACAATCATCAACAGCCGATATATTCTGACCGCTGCCCATTGTCTTCTTCCATACAAAGAGGGATATGAATTGTAAGATAAATTTTAATTACCATAAATTAAGCTAGATGCTGATAACACTGCATTTTAGAGCTCCGGTGCGATTGGGAGAAAACGACGAATCAATTAATCCAGAGAATTCTTCCGGGACTTTAGTTTATTACAAAGATCATCAGATTGAGGAAGTTCGTATACATGAAGAATATACTGGAAATAAAACGTCAGGCAATGACATAGCTCTGATTAGACTTAAGGATGAAATTGCAAATTTTCCTGAAGGTAAGTAATAGCAAATTCTGAAAATTAAATTTATTTCTGCAACATCAACTCAACATTTCATATCTGTACCGATACCCGATAGACCTGTACATCAGAGCAATTTGCCTTCCTTTCGTGAAAGAGTACAATCTTGAAGATCAACTGGATGAAGTTAAACTGTCCCGTTTAAGAGATGATAAGACAATGGAATTCAGACCATTTGTGTTGGGTTGGGGAAAAACAAGCAATCGTACGTCTACTTTGATTTTTTTTAAATTTTCTCTAAGTTAGAATTTAATCATATATTTAATTTGCTCTGCAGAAAACCACACAGGAAGTACAATTCTTCAATATCTGAACGTTCCAGTTCAACCGAGCATTCTTTGCAGAATTCTTTATGGAAATAGTAGTTACTCAAACAGACATGTAAGTTCAAGTTCTCAAGCTTTTGGTTCAGACCATCTTATTGTTGATATTCAATATCTGAACGTTCCAGTTCAACCGAGTATTCTTTGTAGAATTCTTTATGGAAATAGTAGTTACTCAAACAGACATGTAAGTTCAAGTTCTCAAGCTTTTGGTTCAGACCATCTTATTGTTGATGTTGATATTTTTTCAGCTTTGCGCTGGTGGTGATGAAAATAAGAATTCTTGTTGGGGAGACAGTGGTGGTCCTCTCATGCAAGCTGCAAGATATTTTACAACAAAAATGGATAAAACACTACCCACCAGTCGGAAGTATCAGATTGGAATTGTATCCTTTGGTCGTACCGAATGTGCACAAAAAGGGATTCCAGTTGTTTTTACACGAGTTCGGGATTATTTGTGGTGGATATTGGAAACTATTAAGTCTTGAGTTAAAATACAAGCTTTGTGTAGTATAATTAAGAAGAATAATTTGTATCACGAGTCATTATTGAGTAATAAAAATATCATTGTTAAAAATTTACTTTATTAATTAGCTANACTATTAAGCCTTGAGTTAAAATACAAGCTTTGTGTAGTATAATTAAGAAGAATAATTTGTATCACGAGTCATTATTGAGTAATAAAAATATCATTGTTAAAAATTTACTTTATTAATTAGCTAAACTTTTATTAATTACACATCAACTGGGAGAAAGTATTGAATTTTTTTTATAATTTTTGGTTTCTTTTTGTGAATATCGGGGAAATCTCGGAGAATCAGATTCCGTAAGGAATTTTGGTGGGAATGTCGTATTTACGATAAGAATTGCAACACACAAAAAGTGTCAATTTTAGTGTTCTATCAAATTCTTCATTTTAGATTTTTATAATTTTAAATAAAAATTAAGGAATGGAATGTGCAGTGAAAGTAGCTCTTGGGACATCTAAATTTGAACCAACTGGTTCTGGAGGAGGAGAGATGCATTTCAAATGGTGCTGCTTATTGGACTGACAATGAAATTGTTTTTGTTAAAGTTAATCAAAAAGAAGGGGTATGTTAATTAACTACTTGATCAATTTATTGAATAATCAGTTTTAATGAAGGAACTTTATGTGTTGATATAGGCGAAATGTATGTTTGATGGGGAGAAAGCTGGACTAGATGCAATTTTAGCTACAAAAACTATCCGTGTTCCAAAGCCAATAAAAGTTGTTAGCATTCCAGGGAAAAATGAAGGAGCGGCTGCCCTTGTTATGGAATATTTGGAATTTGGGTCAGGGGATGTGCAAGCCAAGTTAGGAGAACAATTTGCCAAGTAAGTGAATTATTTTCCATGTTTTAATATTATCTCATTGATTTTCTTTTTTCAGGATGCATCTTCACAATGAGATTCGGTTGACAGCCGAAAGAAAAAATGAATCTCGGATAAATACAAGTCAAAATTTGATCGGTAGATTTGATCTAGTTATTGAGAAATCCAAGTAAATTATAAATATTTTATTCTGTTTTACATGATCTGAAGATGAAGATTTGAATCAAGGGCCTGTTCATGAATTTGGATTTAACATTCCAACATGCTGTGGATATCTTCCATTAGACAATTCCTGGAATAAGGACTGGACTGTAATTTCTTGGCAAGTAAATTCCTATAAACCAGCTACTGAAATTTCATTTCATCATTTGAGCGTTAAATTTTTAAGACTTTCTACATTCGACAACGGCTCCAACCCCAAGTGGATCGAATTGTTCAAGAGGTAATGAATTAAGTCCTAGTGAAACGAGACGTCACATCGGTAAAAACATTAAACTAATGCTTTTTGTAACATTCAGCATGGAAATCGTGAATTGATTGAATTGTGGAATAACTGTATGCCAATAATTGAAAAGAAATTAAACCAATTAGAATCCATCACTCCAAGTTTGCTGCATGGAGATTTATGGAGTGGAAATTTTGCAGTTTGCGACAATCAGCCAGGTGAGAATATTGAACGAAAAATAATTGTTTGTAGCATTAAACTTATGTGAAGTAATTTCAACAATAATTTCTTTGCTTTAGTTATATTTGATCCAGCTACATTTTACGGACATCACGAGTTCGATCTAGGAATTGCATTTATGTTTGGAGGATTTAGAAAAGCTTTTTATGAAAATTATCATCGAATCATATTAAAAGCTGAAGGGTTTGATGACCGGAAAGTTATTTACGAACTTTTTCATCACTTGAATCACTGGTACGAAGTATAGCTCAGGAGCAAAATCTAAAAAGGAAGATTTTTATTTTTGCTATTTTCCCTCGCAGGAATCACTTCGGCGGTTCATATAAGAGTTCAACGTTACAATTAATGCGGGCGATTTCATCTATGAACAAATAATTAAATTCATGCCCTTGATGGAAAGTCAATCTCTGTTGAAAGTTTATCGAAGCTTCGTGACGAATCAATCCAGTAAATAAGAATTATCCTTAAAATTAGATTCAACTAGTAGTTATTATAGATGTTATTTTCACGTTGTCTATTTAACATAAATAATGTGACTGGATTGTTTTTTAGTTTTTTATGATTGCCTGTATTTTATTTTCATAAGCTGATGAATAGATAATTTAAATTTAAACAAAATTATAACAATAAAGAAATTTCAATACTTGAGTAATGGACGGAAGACTTAAGATGACGAAAATTTTGAAAGCAGTCTGGATTATGTTGTTTTCCATTCAGATCTAAAATAGTAATAGAATCACTCCAAATTATATGCGGAACTTAATTGATATGATTTTGGCCAGAAATTTGTAAAGGATTTCAAATAAAAATCCAATTTAAAAATAATGAAATCTGCCACTTTTGTGGCACAAGTGTTTTAGCCAAACAATTTTTGTCGAACGAAAAGGCATACAACTTCATGTAATCTGAATTGAGTAAACTCTATCTTGACTTACAATTATAAACTTGAGTTGTCCAACGATTTCCATTTTAAATGAAATATCCCTGATCGAAGAGTGCAATCAGGAACTTGGCGAGCCCATCCACCTCTTCATCCGAGATCTCTTGATTACCACGTCCTTGTAATTCTCGAGCCTCCAGGAATTTATTGATAAAATAACTCAAATGATCCGTGGTGAATTTAATTCCCTTCATGTTGGTGAAAATTTTGTTCGTCGAGAATCCATTACCTCCACTCATGTTATCTTTTTGTCTGTTGTTCTGAAAAATATATTAAACAAAATTTCTCGGCTGAAATGTGTTATCACTTTTAATATAGAATTTTGCTTGAAAGTAAAAAATTTGGAGTTTGCCTTGTTTTGTCCTTCGTGTTGCTTCAACCTTCAGACGACCCCTAGGAAATCGGAATGACGATCAATGAAAAATATTTTTCTTAGAGAATTCTATTTTGCACAACAGTTGCAAAAATATTTGTTGCTCACTCGACTTCTTCAGTCACGTAGTGGCAGATACGCAATGACAGATTGAGACAGAAGCTTGCTTAGCTGGAAGTAGGGACTAGATCGAAGGACACAAAACAGAGAATTGGGACTAGGAATAACAGAACAGTGCGTAGTGTAATATAATGTCTCAGTTTAGTTTAGATTTTTACGTTTGGTTTACTTAAAGAAGTATGTATGAAAGAATAAACTTGGATCTGGCTTAATCTTGATGATCTGACGAACATCCTTCCTTTAGCTGAAACTGAAACCGGACAACAAAACAATTAATCATAAGAGGGGAGATAAGATTTTGCTGAATCGGTAAATTACAAAGGAACTTATAATGCTTCTTCTGGCATCCCAAGGAAGAATTAAGAATTCGTAAATACGAATAATAAATTAAGAAAAGTCAACGCAAAGCTGTGGTGTTTGATTATCCACTCTCAATTTGTTTAGAACAATAATGGAATGGAAATTAGATGGAGAAATTTCATGAGTGAGTTTGAGCATGAATGAGTGAGTGAGAGTGAGTTTAATTCTGGATATTTGAATGCTACTGAAAAGCCAAAATTTTAAGAAACATGTAGTCATAAAATCAACTCTATTTTCAATATTACTCAATCTTAACCTAAGTCACCAAGACCAGTCAAAATGTTATTCACCTGAGTTCAAGCGATAAAAATTAAAAAATAGGTTAATATTTCAAGGAGGAAGGTAAATACTGATCAACATTAGGACACAATCGGATTTTCTTCTCCTTTCTATCCAAGCCACCCTCTACCGCTTGAATTAGGGTCCACACAGATTGTACATTTTAGACAAAAAGATAGGGTTGTAACATTTGATAAATTTATTGAACCGAGGAGTAGTTAATGTTTTCAATATACCTTATTCTTAAATGTTTTAATTACCAATATGATTTATCACGAGTTAAAGTTCGCTATGACAGAAGTGAACAGTAAACTTTTTAACTCAACTTGTCTGACTCGACGGATTCCTTACTCTTTTAGGCTCCATGAAAATTAGCCACAAATTCAAGACTTGACTAGCAATCATAAGTGAGTTAGTTGAATTGACGATCTTCTTGACTCTTTAGTAAGGGGAGATAAGAATTTTTGCAGCACCTGCAAATTCCTGAGACGGGTACGTCGATTGACCGTCATTAATGTAAACATCTGGGCATCTAGCCATAATTTACAACGCGTGCACTGAATAGAATTTTTATGTGTCCTTTACGAAATGATAATTTGACTTTAGGGTACAAAAAGCAGCAATGGATAATTTTTTATGTATTAATAAACCAAGAGACAAAGAATAAATTGGATGAACGTTTCAAGAACGAAACGACAAAATATCACGACCATACAGAATCTTCAGAATGTTGTACAAGACTTATGGCTTTATTATAATTCCTGTCATGTCAGGTTGCCAATTCTATGGCTAATATTGATTTGCGTATGCAATGCACTCCACGTCTGCCTTTCAAGACTCAAGCATATTAGAATAGTTTTATATAATTGAAGTGTTGGTCATGGGTGGCCTCCAAGTTTTTGCTTTTCCGGAAATACATATCCGTAATCCTCACCGCATAGATTAGACGCATTCAAACCCATGATTCACTTAAAACCGCATTAGAAATGTTTCTCGCAGAATGATTAAGAATAAAGCAAAGCAAAGCCTAATAAAGCAAATGAAATGATTACAAATGCAATTAGTCACAGCAAAGTGCAGGACAACGCATGCATGGAATCTTTAATATTTCTTGGCTAAATATTCTCCAAATTCAAACAAATGTCTATCAGGACATATTTTTCAAAATGGTTATTAAATTTTCAAAATTATTTCAGAAGTTCAAAAAAGATTTTAATTTAAATAGGATCAGTGAAGTTTATTTTTGGAAGAGTGAGGTATATAAAATCTAGCTGTTTTAGTATTAAACTGGATAATTTTGAATATCATTTATAGTGGGAGCATTTCGAACCGAGTCTTCCAGCGGAAAACTATGTGTCAATCAAATATCTCGTATTTCGGACACTTTTCATGATTTATTTCGCTTGCATCAATATTGCTGCACTGACTTGTTGGGATGAACCATCCATTCATTTTATTTTCTTGACAAACGTGAGTATTTTTACTCAAGCGATTTATGGACTAACTTTCTTCATTTACTTGCTTTGGATATCATTGTGTCGTCGGACTTTTACTCCAATGGTCACTACAGTTTACCATGAACAAGAGCCAAGGCTAGGATTGGCTGAAAAATTCATCTGGATTTTGATCAATATTGTCAATGTGATTCCGTATGAAGTGACAATTGGATATTGGGGTTTCCTTTATACCCCAAGTATGTATCATTCCTTCATTTCCAATGGCTCATAGACTTTCATTTTAACTTTACTTTAACTTTACAGATCCAAAGTGGACGAGTTGTCAAATTGCCAACAATAATTTGACACATGTTTCAAACTCGGTGTTGGCTGTGATTGATTTTATGATAATTGCCGTCCCAATTCGACGCACCCATTTTATATTTCCTGTACTCTTTGGACTTGCATACTCAATTTTTACGTAAGTCATTTCATATTTTAATAGTAATACTTGATGCGATGGGCATGGACACAGTTCATTATTCCCAAATGAAAAATGATTAATATTTTTCTGCAGAATTGTATACGAAGTGAGTGGGGGATATTATGGGCCCGAGAAAGAAAATATTTTCTCACTGATTGACTGGAGAAATTCACCAGGGAAAGCAAGTCTTGCCGTTTTCCTTGCTTTGATTGGGGCTGGAATTGGACATTTTATTATATGTTGGGGTCTGTTCCGCCTCAAAGTCTACATTTCTCACCGGATTATAAATAAAGATTAAACCAGTCTTGCTGTGGTAATAGTATGGACTCCCTAGCGGAACGGAATAAATGACTTGACATTCGTATGATAATGATAATTGTAGTAGAATACACTGGATTTCAAGTGTTAATGATTTTAATCATGACGTTGATGCAATAAATTATTAGAACTTTCTGGAATTTTAATTTAGATCCAAAAGTAGTACTTCAGCTTTCGAAATAAAAAACTTACGTCAAGACATAGTATATGTGCAAACACAAAGGGCACTTGCTGTGGTATTACTTGCGATCGGCTAGCATCTGTGGTACTTTCACTTGTCATGCGTATGGTAGTTGTAGTAGAATTGTCTAGTTTTTTTATGGAAAAATCAGGTTTATAATCCTTAGACGCTGAATGATGATAATTTGAGAAGGAAAAGATCGAAATCTTCCGAAAGTTTGATTTATTAATGTTTACAATCTAATTAATGTACAAACAATCTGCCATAGTTTATTCCATCTTTATTAACATTTTTTAACTTGCGAAACAACCGTGGACAAAATCTTACGATATGTGCAGAAAAATTGTTTGCAGAGAATTTGTATTTTGTGGTAAAGTGTCACAATGAAGGAAATAATGAGCTTCCGTGTTAATCTGGGAAAAGTTTTGGCTAACATTTCAGCTTGAAACGCTAAACACGAAAGTCCTATACAAAAACTAAAAACACCAAAAAGGATTTTTACAAAATTCTTTCCCAAAGGTGTAGGCTCAGCCTCATACTTTGGAAGATTAAACAATAAGCGCTGAAATACTTTGCCAAAACTGACCGTGTTCAAGACTCCGGTAATTTCGGTCATTATAAGGTGAATGACGTCACCGATCTTGTGTATTTCATCCCACTTATCCCATAGACCAGATTCCATCAATAATTGGAGTGGGGTCTGAACTAATTTATAAAAGTAATTCATCTTCGACTCCAAAGTCCACACATTCACATACTCATTGGCGGGGCCCACATGAATCAATATCCTCTCAGGAAACAGCCTCATTTCAATAAAAGTTTTAACCACAATTTTAAACTCTTCCGGTTCAATTAGGGCAAAATTTCTTGAAAAACTTAAGTTTCCAGAATTGAATGTATGTACAGATTTCCGAGTTTCGATAGCAATTCGGAATGAACGCAAAGTATTTGCAAAATTCATATCCTCAAAATGTGCATCTGATTCTATGGATGGCAATTGCTTTACGTGTGCAATTGTATTGGCTACTTTGATACAATGCTTACATTTTGTAGCGATATGCCAAGGCAAGCTGTGACGGAATCACTCTATAATTCACAGAATCGTTAGTTTCAGCCTCATGACTTAAACGCCCAATCAGAAATGAACTACTCGCAAGTTGCCGAATATTTCTTGGGACCGGAGGAATTAATGGTTTTGTCAAGAGTGAAGCAAGGATACCTCCATATCCATTTGTAATTACAATTGCAATGAGGACCCATGTTCCATAAACACACAAAACTGAGCGTTTTGCTGAAAGTCGTATTTTTAAGCCCTGATTCACGAGTGAACCTATCACATCAATGGCCTTCCGTAACAGTTTTAAAAACTCTGACCTCGATGCATAGAAAATCAAAACTGAGGTTAAAATTCCAAGGGATATTAAAGTAAATGCCCAAGTCCACCCGTCCATCGATGCATACAATGCACTAAAATTTATGTACGATATTTCTGACCTATGCAATACGATGAAGAAATATTCTGGCTTAATTTCAATTACAACAATACACCTGATCCGAGAATTCACATCTAAAACGGAATCTTCTGTTAACACATGGCGCTCCATTAAAAGAGGATTTTCCTCCGGATGACTCCAGCTTCCGTATTTGGAATTTTCGTACGTAAAGTTGAATTTCGCAATGAGTTCAATCATAGCACACTGATACTTATTCAGATTTAGTGAAACCTTTTTACGCTGTTCACTGTCTTCCGTTGCCCATACTAAAAATGGTTTACATGTGTCAAATGGTGAACCTTGAAGATAATATGATACGCTTAATGAATAAAAATGACTAAATGATGCTGATTTCAGAACTCGTCCGTGACCTTGGAATAACCAACTCTGCTTGATAGTGCTAAGAGATAATTCCTCTGAGTTTATAATTTTCATAACATCTTCATCCGTATGTTCATGCTGAACAAGAGACGCTAAAAGAAACACTTGAGAACTTTCGTAAAACTCTAGTATGATGGAATAATATGATATGCTATTCTCTTCCAAGTTGGACAAGATTTGTGTTTTCTCCAAACGTGGAAATTGTTTGTTTGTGGCAAGAATCAAAAGTTCAAATTTATCGTTTGTGATAATCATCTTATGTTTGATGTGAAGAAGAGGACTAATTAGTTTGTCCTCCAATTTAGAAGTCAGGAAGAAGATGGCTACACGACAGTTTGTATATCTTGTGACTTTTCCTGTAGAGATGATTCCAGACGCAGGTGGATCCGTAAAAAGATCAAAATATTGCTTCATCCCAAGTTCTATTGTCATATTGGCTGAGGAATTCAATCGGAATTTTATTAGTTCGAGTCAGATCAAAATAGTTTTTAGCTTCCTGGTCTTCCAAACCAGTGTTTAATGTGAAACCGTCAACAAATCTGACGAAACAAGAATTGAGGCTGCTGCTAAAAAAATTTCTAATTCTTGGAGATACTATTTGCTGATTGGATTCAACTGCTTCACGATCAACGACACCATTGATTATTGAACACATTGATGTACAAATCAAAATGACAATACTAAGCAAATAACAATTGGTTAGTCTCATATTGGGCATTTATACTTTTCAAGTTGTATAAGAAGTCTGACTAATGTTTAAGACTGAGGGTTAATTGTTTGAGAGTCATTTGCTCGCTGTCTGAGAATATCATTACTTTTTGGGCGAACACGGAAGTTAGGTCAGAAATGCTTTAAAAATTCCATGACATAAAATGTACTTGTTTTTCTGAACCTTTCGTGATCAGGTTGACCATGTAGTCCGTCTTATTGTTATTTAGCAAGGCGGAAGTGTAGACAAGAAAATTCGGTCAAGGTGTACAAAATC
>WJEZ01000721.1:0-23866 GCA_009869925.1 Thalassaphorura encarpata
GTAATATTGACTGTGTTGGGTTATAATTATAACAAGACCTCTTCCACCACGAACCTCAATGATACATGAAAGCAATTACTCATCATCATCTCTTTAAACACTAAGCTTGCTCTTCATAGGAACTAAGTCAGTTCTTCCTTCCCCGCGGGGATAAATGTGGTACCATATCGAGTCGAGTCGAGTCAATAGTCATTTGTTATTCTTATACGTACTCTATTACTTTACTTTACTTTCCTTTCTCGAAGAGATCGAATTTCCCCTGAAGAGCGAGCTCTGGCATGGCACTAACATCAAAACAATCCTAGCACCAGCACGAGTGCTAGGAAAGGTTAATCATGTGTCAAATAACGCACTAAATGCCCCCTGTGGGGACTTTGACCAGAAAACTCAAAGCCAAGTTGACTTGACGGGCTAGAGCGTGGGCCTCAGGGATTTCCACACCTCTTACTTTACCAGGCCTGATTCGGGGAATTCAGATAATGTATCGTATAGGCCAGTTTTAGTGGCTGTTGATTCTTGAGTGTTTTAACCAAAGGAAATAATTATTTTATTCCTGCCAAATAAAAATCCTTTAAAAAGTGAACAAATCGACTTATTTTAGTAGTTTCCAATGAACCTTTCACTGTGTTTTAAGAGAATGGACAAATCTAACCACAAATTCAACATCCAACTACTCACTAATTGTTTAATTAATTATTGAAAGAGACCATCCCGTTTAGTATGCACAAACAAACTCATTTTTTAAAAAGTGGATAAAGTGACTTATCTTAGCAGTTTCCAATGAACCTTGCACTGTGTTTTAAGAGAATGGACAAATCTAACCTCAAATTCAACATCCAACTACTCACTGATTGTTTAATTAATTATTGAAAGAGACCATCCCGTTTAGTATGCACAAACAAACTCTCAGTGCTATCAGTGGCATCATCTGTCACACAGTTAACCGTGTCAGTTAAATTTGAACCTTGATTTCCAATTAAGTAGTCTACAAACATGAAATTCATCTCTAGCAGCGGGCATCAGTGAGTAGTTTATCTACTCAATTATGTTCCTAATGACCAAGCCACCGCCTTGACAGAATAGACCAACCGCCCCTTGTCGTCGCGTCGCGTCGCATTGCGCGCGACCGTGTGAGTCAATTACTTTGTGAGTAGGAATAGATGTAACATGTCGGAAGGGTGTAATTAAGCCTAATTATCTTACTAACCATTAAGCTAGTGCTAGACGATGAGTACACCTACACGCACACATTGGGGGTGATGCCAAGAAATTAAATTTAAGAGGGTTATGCATGCCTAACTGGGTAGACAAATTATCCCAAACTCAGTTAGGTTAGCTGAAAAAAGTCAAATTTTATTAGTACCACCCAAATTTCCTCCTGGGGAACGCTTTTGGCCCTAGACCTGGACGAATTCTATTCAAAGGAGGAACTAAAACTACAATGTTTTACACAGAAGTATTTCCTCCTGGGGAACGCTTTTGGCCCTAGACCTGGACGAATTCTATTCAAAGGAGGAACTAAAACTACAATGTTTTACACAGAATTTCCATTCGGTGCGGTTCATTTATGAATTAATTACTTAGCATTGCATTGCTCTAGCCTTAGCTTTAGCTCTACTCCAATTCCTGTGCCTGTAGAGTCAGGCTAAGGCTGGCTGATGTGATGTACCATGCCGGAACTATTCTCTCAAATGGAACCGCAGCAGTGTTGCCCGGCAAGATCATCCACCGTGATCTGCTAGCTACATGGTAAGGCAAGAGATTTAAATGACCCAAGGGAGTACGTTTGGATTAATTATAGATTAGCATTGCATTGCTCTAGCCTTAGCTTTAGCTCTGCTCCAATTCCTGTGCCTGTAGAGTCAGGCTAAGGCTGGCTGATGTGATGTACCATGCCGGAACTATTCTCTCAAATGGAACCGTAGCAGTGTTGCCCGGCAAGATCATCCACCGTGATCTGCTAGCTACATGGTAAGGCAAGAGATTTAAATGACCCAAGGGAGTACGTTTGGATTAATTATAGAGTTCGTTAATATTTAATCCTGGACAGGCTAGTGCTGGAACTGGGGTCACTATGCTGGCCCAACATTACTTCGAATTCGGGTAGGATCAACTATTTCCAGTATTGTCAATCTACCCATACTGTCGCCGCAGAGTTTACAAACTAAAGAAATTGCCCTAAAAAATTTCTTAAATAAAAAGAATTCCAACAGTGTCGAGTCTATTTCGCCAAAATTTCGAATCTTTGGAATTTGAACACAGAACATCCACAAAAATCCAGAAAAACTGCATAAATTCAATGTTAAAATGACTCACCAAATGAAATCCTTGCAATGACTGCAGAATGTAGGTTGTTTAAAAAATCTTGGAATGAATTTATGATTTTTGACTTCATAGACATTTTTCTTTTTGAGTGCCCCATTCCTTCCACGTTGGCGAAGTCCAAATACTGTGTTTGTATCCCCAGGGCCCATTCCATCGTCATCCCCCATTCCACTTCCGCCACGATCTCCCATTACACTGGAAAAAACAAAAATAAATACAAATTATTACCCAATTAAATTGCTTATTCATTTTAACTACCACAAATGGATTAGATTTTATAAGACTAGAAGATTCAACTCACTATGCCAATTTTGCGAATAGAACAAAATTCTTGATTTTTTCATCCAAAAACATATCGAATTCATGCACTACGCATTAGCAACTACAAGCTAAAATTCTCGTAACACAGACAGCTAGTCATTCAAAATCCCAGGAAATGGTGTCAACCCTACGTGATTTGAATTCGACACATCAATAGGAAGTCGTACGTGCTAAGTAATAAAATAATCCACCAAATGTCAAAATTAGATGAGAAAAAACAAAGTAACTCAGTACAGGCAAAAAGCCTTCTAGTCATAAAAGTAACGGAATAATTTTGCAGAACATTGAACCAATACGACACAACATAACACAACGCAAAGGTCGTCTCGTATCAAACTCAGCACTAAATATTTGATGTTAAAATTTAATCTGTTGACCAACAACAGATGATGACAAATCACATTCACACTACTGTCTTTGATTAATCTGAGCTGAGATAGTGCGTTGCGTATTTTGCAAAACACTTCACACGCTATGCTGTGCTGAGAAAGAAACAAGGAAACTTATGACTTAAACTTGACACGACAGTCTGAGCCTGAGCCTGAGCCGAGAATTGCTAACGTAACGCCAGCAAAACACGAAACGAATCCGGCTTAATTGACTTCAAGTTTAAGACAAGACATGCCTTACAGGCAAGGCAAGCAACAATACGTAAATTTAATGACTTTTCTTTCCACAATTTAACCCTACCCACCATAGGTAGGGTGTATCATCACTCAAACTCGCAGTTTTTTAGATTTTTGCGTCAAAGTGACTCCCTAGGATTTGATTTCTTTGCAAAATTGCCATGGCAACACTAATTTTCCAAATGACATGTTTCCCTAGACCTACACAAGCAAAAATTGGAAGCAGTATCCATAGAAATATTTAATTGGAACACCTTACGTTCTCATTTCCCCTGAACGACCACCTTTTTCTTTTTCTTGGCAATTCGCGGAAAAGAAAAAATCCAAGTGAGTAAAGTAAAGTAACCAAAGTGCAAACACACTTCAGCATCATCATCATCTCAACATCTGAGCCACAGTCTCAGCTTCTTTTCCCAAGTAATGGTAAGTGGTCACTGTTGTTTGCCTGCCTACCGAGTACTAGCTCTAGCTTGAGGACATTTGCGTGGGAATTGGGAATACACAGTCAGCCTTAGCCGTAGTAGCTTGGCGGGTTCACAAAACTAATTACATTTTGGTTTTACGTTGCTTTGGTGACGCATCAAACCAGCCATGCAGGTAGGCAGGCAGCCTACCTGTGGTCTAGCTGAGCTAGCGTGCAAATTCGAACCAAAGGAAAAATGAGTGACGTTATATGAGAAAGAATGATTCAAGAAAGACGTAAGAAATCAATTGATCTCTGTTCTCAGACGTTCCACTCCGTCCGTCTTTCTCTTAAGGATTGAGTCTGACTAATAGAGTAACGAGTTTTGTTCTAATGAAAGAATACACGCATGTATCCATGCATCCAGGGTTGGTTGGTTATGACGTTTCAAACACCAAAAACAAATTCATTTCACACGAAATCTTGACAGACTAATAATCATGAGTTGTGTGTACTCGGGTCCTAACCCAAATACTGCAGCTAGCAGTGTTTCGTTTGTCTACAGAAACAAATGTAAGAAGTCAGAAAAATTAGCACGAGAATTACAAGCAAAATGTGACGTTAATTTTCATTGAGCACTACAGGTATGCCAGTGCACTAATTAACAACCTGAATTACTTTCAGTCAATAATTTTATCCTTAAAAGTAAATTAACCGATCGCATTGTAAATTCACAAAATAAATTACATTCCCCATTTTCTGTAAAAACTTCAAAATTGAATCTGCATTCAAAATTCATAAAAACACTAGAAATAACTAAAAGAAAGTCTAAGAAGATCTGACACCTATTCTTTATATTCCTACACTTGCAAAATTGACGTCCTTTGTACTTATTAGGATATTTTTCAACATTTACATTCCGAGTTCACAGTCGAAAGTAAATATTAAATCTCTTGTCTTTATAAATTCTAAATTCTAGCTAGAGTTTTTCATATCTTCTATTCTGACGGTGTGACCTAACCTAATTCAGAATTCACACATTCATACATGAGTATAATAAAAATTACTACAAGCAAAACATTGTACTGACAAAGTTAAAATGAGAAGAGAAGAAATAGAAATGTTGCATTGCAATTTACAATTTAAACTTCTGTGACAAAGTTAAAATGAGAAGAAATAGAAATATCCTTGTTGCATTGCAATTTACAATTTAAACTTCTGTGTTTACTTGCAATTCAAGTCAAGTCAAGGTGGCTGTGGTGTAGTACGTAAAATTGCATTCAATTTATTTGTATTCTATTCAACTGCAATTTCAGAATGCTAATTGACTTCCTCCTCCATTTGGCCGGCCTCACTCAATCAGTCAGTCAACAAATGAATGAAATTAAATTAAATTAAACGAAGAAGCGAGCGAGCGTTGAAGGACAAAACGGGGAAACTTGTAAAATAAAAATAAATTTTTATGATCCGCCGATCACTTTACAACACTACACTACAATGTAAATGCAATGCAAAGGCGTGAAAACACATGTATACATAATTTCGCACTCTTACATTTCTCGTTTGTAAACTAAACTGTAGAATTAGTGAAAAAGGTTAATGATATTTGTTAAGGTCAAGCTAACTCTTTTTAACCATACTACCGTGAACACTGACCAAAAATAATTTTAGATACAAACTAATAAGAATTTAATACAAAATTAGGCAGTAGTAGCGATAAACTTGAGAAAATTAGATTTACCTGATTAAGTCGAAATATGTGTTTTTGCCTCTTTAAAGTTTTTAATTGTTTATTCTATCTTTTCTACTTTGCACGTCTCAGGTAAGATAGTACAGTCACCAGCATTAAAATTTAGCCTTAGCAGAAGTAAAAATTTTGCGTTAATAGACACTTATTTTAAAGTTACTAGCTCAAAGGTTAGGTCAGGTCATAAGTCAGCACCACTGTAATTAATTTTATGAATCACTTGATAAAATTCTGGAATATCTACTAATCTGGTACCTTTGTTCGTATAATTTCGTGCCTCTTTTACTCCTAATAATAAACTACCACTAAATCTGATGCCAGCCACCGACCGGAGGCCCAAACCAACTACTGCTTTCACCGAAAACCAAACCGAATCTGAGAGCGGGTCCTAGTTTAACCTGGTCTCATATCCGAGAAAATATTCTGCTCAACAGCCCTCCATTTCAATTCCATGCTTTGCTTTGTAAACTGATCCCCAGAAAGTTCACAGTTTCATGTAATGTGTTAACAACCCTTACGTTCTAAGTGTCCGTGAGATTTTCTTGTACTATTAAACCTTAATTTTCAATGAAATAACCAAAACTAGTATTGTTCTCCAAAGAAAACTAAAATCCAAACATTTGAAGAAATGTATTAACACTTACACGGTTTTAAATAGACAAACCCTACGGTACGTATTGGCATTGGTTCACTTTCTTCTTGAATATACTCAAATTACCCGTTTCAACAGCGAAATTGCCATTGTCATTCCCATTGCCATTAAATTACATTGCAGTACAGGAGAGCACGAAAGGGACAAGACACAAGACAAGAGTATCAGAAATGGATACAGTATTCGAATACGATAATGGGACTTGTGCATGCATGAGGTGGATCAATTGCGATTATTGCATTGGACACAAACAGGGTCATATATGGCCTTGCCCTAGCCCTGGCCAAGTGATTCCTCGTCCCAATCAAATTGGTTGACAATGATAATGGATAATGGTTATAGCTTTAGCTTCTAGTTAAGTAGCTGAATAAATTGCATAGGTTCAGATCAGACACGAACTTGCAAAAAAGAATTAGGAATGTTTAAAATACTTTAATATGTGAATAATTAACTTATTTCAACTGCTTTCAATTTTTCGGAATTCATAAAGTTCGGATGTTTTCATAGCAAAATAAATTGGACCGTGCATAATTTTATCCAAAGGGAAATTTTTCCCTTACGTTGAGCAGAAATCGGAAACGAAGATGTCAGTATAATATTTTTGTTAGCAGCCTTGAAGAAAATTGAGAAAAAACTCTCATAAAATATATATACTACAGCTGGTATGCATATGCAATTTTGTTGATCAGAAGAAAACGGTCAAAATTTCTGTCTGATTGTAAGTTTGGAAAAATCTCTTACCTCAGTAATTAATTTGTTCACACTTTTTACAACTCACTGATTCATTCAATTTTTAATTTGTTTTACTAAATATTTTAATACAAAAGGCGCTTTACATTCACCTTACTCCTGACGTTACTTAAAACTCGAAAATATGAAATATGCACTAGCAGAGGCAAATTGCTGTCTGAATCTAAATTCGTGTTCTACTCCACTCCGCTACACTACAAAGTACAACCACGAGTGAGGCCAATCCAATCTAACTCACATCTCAGTCAAATCTTGATCTACGAGTACGACTATCCTCCTTGCTTGCAATCTGATTCTGCAAAAAAGATTTGGAATATACATAAATGAATGATTCCCACACTCAGCTTCAGATCCCCGTCCCGTGGAGTGTGTAATGTTCATAAAACATAATAGATGTTATCTAACCATATCCTTGCGTTTACTTTACCATTACATAATGCCTCGTGTAGTATTGTTCTCCAGCTCAAATTTCGTGAGAATTCCTAAATTCTTGCCTGGCTATGGTAGGACTAGCTTAATAAACTTGCCAATGCCAGTGGCAGCAAACTGGCCCACCCTATCTTTTCGTATTGCAATGCAATTCGTACGTGCCTAGGCCTAACTACGGTCGAATATCCAAAACCAGCTTATAACTTAACCTGACTAGTAGTGGCAAACAAGTCCAAGTCCAACCGTGTTTTATCATATGATTAAATTTGCATTTGAAACAACTTATTTAAAATTTGCAAGTAAGTGAACAGTGGAATTAATGAATATTAATATTCCTACGATCTGTTAAGAAATCAGTTGAGTGTAGTGTAGTGAGGCGAATAATGACCGGCCGTAAGGTCAGGATCAGGTTCAACTGAAAGTTGATCATTCCATGAAAAAAACACTAGGGATAGAACACTTCTTGGAATCAACCAGGTTTAAAAACCAGATTCTCAAAATTGTGCAGAATGACAAGGACAACATAGAGTTCTGCCCCAGAAGAATCTACGTAAATTTCTATCAATAATATTTCATGTCTTTGGCAAATCAGCGAATTAAAGTCGTAATCGTATTAGTAAAGCTACATTTTAAAAAAATGCATTCAAAATTTAACCCACATTTGCAGTTGCATTTCAATGATGCTTTTTACAGATGATTGTGATGATCGCTTCATTTTTAATAGTTATTTGAGGCAGGAAGGATTCTCGTCAAAAATGTAATATCACAACACTTCACAATTTGTCACAATTTTAAACCATATTAACTTTCAGAACCATATGACTAAAACAGACAAAAAATCTGAAAAACCGATAGTCACCCAACTCAATATCACGAAACGAAAATTTCAAATTATTGCTGTGAATTTTAATTTCATGCCGTGCCGGCCCGGCGCCAAGTTGACAGAAACTATCGGACTAACTAACCCAGTCACTAAAACTAAACTAGTGTGCAGTGGCAGTGCCAAAGAATGAGCTCTGAATTTACATGACAGTTGTCTGCCAAATACTTGAATTTGGACTAGGACAAGTATATTGCTAACTAAACTAGTTTAGTGTAGCTGCGTGAAATGTCAGCTTATACATGTACATCAGCAGCCAAGTCATTTTATTGTAATTTAATTGATTAGATAAATCTTTACATTTTATAGCCCAGCTCTAGCCCAAACTTGCATTGCTATTTGCAATCTGCGTGCAAACGTTGAACTGAACAAAATATAATCAAAATTCCCAATGATCCCATTTTGCATTCGCACTTGCATTTGGCATTACCTAATTTCCATGACTGCTTAAATTTAACCGTTCTTGCCTACATGTGACGCTGACGGTGACAGTTTTGACTGAGCGAATGTGTTTATTTATTTTTACATTGACTTGGGTTAAGAGCTAATACGTGTTCCAGCACTAACTCACTCATTTTATGACCAACACAACATAACCCAAAGCTAGCTAGCATAAATTTAGGTTGATGTAATTTAGTATTTAATTTAACGTGCTGTGCCGTGTCTTGGTATCGGTACGTTACGTACGGTGGGACAAGAAAACGCGACATTAAAATTCGACTCGGTTAGGTCAGGTCGTAAAGATACGCCCGTGCATGTGCGAAAGTAATTAAATTCACTATTCCAGTTTTTATAGCAAAAATAAAATAAAAACTAGGATTTTCTCTCACCTCCATTGATAAATCATTCTTGGAGCATTTTGATTCAGATTTTGAATTTGACTTTGACTCAGATTTTGGCTTTGACGAAATCCACCACCACCACCATCTCCATTGTTGCTGCTTCCACCGCTGCCGCCGCTACTTCCGGAACTTATGCTCATTCGACTCATTTTGAACAATTAATGTGTAAAACTGACTGAGTATTCCAAAAAATGAGCTGAATTGTTAATTGAGCGAGCTGATGCTGCTGATTTGGCCGAACGTTGATAGACAAGTCTTATTAAATTGAATAAATCAGTTATGACTTTACTCCAGTTATTCAATCGAGAGTTGTACACAATTTCAGACACTTTATTGTTGTCACATTTATTTATGTGTAGGTCACAGGTGAAGTCAGGTCATGGAGAATTGCTTATTGCCTTGTGTGTATTCGTATTCCCATGAACTTTTCACTTTGTACTTTGATTTTGAACAATATTGAAATTGGGATGGTAAGATTTATTAATATTCTTGACGTGATCCTGATCTGATCTAATAATTACAAGGTGTAAAATGTAACTATTAGCAAGAGACAGGTAGGCACTTGTGGTACTAAACTAATAAAACTAATGAAGGAGATGCAAAAACTTGACACATATTTGAATTGAGTGATTTAGATTACAGGAGGATTGACTTTGCACAAGTGTGTTTTTGTCACACCCGAACTTTCAAATTCAGAGCCTGCCTGCCGGAGTGTTGTAGCCCTAGTCCTAGGTTACTTTTACATGTGCTAGTGCTAGTGCTAGCTAAGCTGAGCTTTAGTTTATTCCAGTTCTTTTTTCCATGCCAATTCTGGAGTCTGGGTCTGGAGAAACACATTTGGCACCCGCGCTTGTGGTTTTCCAGCACTAAAGGACGTACGTATACACATACGTACAAACGTACATACCTACTGAAAAACAGATGGAGAAATTGAAGAACAGTTCTGGAATGCGAATCAGAATAAGCCTAGTTAACGAATGGTCGGACGAACTTACCAGATATGAAATTATGACTCAATTCTTAATGTCCAGTTAAAAACTAAGTTCAATCTATTTGTTAGTACTCAGTTCTTGCCAATAAATTTAGTTTGTGCCTGACGTGAGGACCCCGTACTCTAATAGTGTAATGTGAGTTTAACTCAAAAATTTAATTTGGTTAAGGGCTACAGTCCACATTCAATATGAAATATAAAATATACAATGTAAAAGAATGAAAGAGTCAGTCTTTCAATTTGAAATCGTTTAAGGTTTTGTAGCCTGACTATTATTGAGTCTAATAGTAAAGCATAACATGTGAATTCGGAAATTCTTATGCGAGAGACTTGAGAGTTGAGATTGAGACTGATACTGACAGGATCGTAAAACAGAAAATCGTGTCCTAATAATTGCTAGAAAAATAAATCATACTAGCTGTTTCATTTCCATTAAATAAGTGCATATGATATTGGAAATATACAATGTAAAAGAATAAAAGAGTCAGTCTTTCAATTTGAAATCGTTTAAGGTTTTGTAGCCTTACTATTATTGAGTGTAATAGTAAAGCATAACATGGGAATTCGGAAATTCTTAAGACTGGTACTGACAGGATCGTAAAACAGAAAATCGTGTCCTAATAATTGCTAGAAAAATAAATCATACTAGCTGTTTCATTTCCATTAAATAAGTGCATATGATATTGGATGCAATAAATCGCTTAAAATACACGATCGATTAAATAAACTTGACAATCTGAAAAGAGGTTCGGTTGGACTGGATACAATGGACTGTGGTAAAGAATTTAATTAATTGTAGCCTGCACTAAAGCATCCTCCCGAACTACACGTCCTTTAGAGTATTCTTACAATTACAATGCGTACTTTTTTAATGGATCTCGGGATGCCAGAGATTTGTCGTGGTCGTGGATGCCCTTGCTAGCAGAGTTCAAGATTGATAATCGTAGTCGTAAGTCGCAATACCCTTGCATTGTTCTCACACATTGGCATTGTCCAGCCTTGAACATTCTCATGAATTTACAAATTTATGGAAAATTTCTTGAATTAAATCTCTAGCCACTGTGCTGGCCTGGCTTCCTGGCTAAGATTATTTATTAGCACCAAAGAAGAAAGCACTGAGAAAATTCTGCACAGGCTGACTAATTTTATCGACAGTAAGTCCAGGTAGCCCATTCTTTCTTCAACTACCACTCGAAAATTGTTAAATTACATAAAAAAGACGATTATATTCAAAGCTGTTGTTGTTTCCAAAACGATCAATATGAAAATCACAATTGCATTAATAGTTTTGAATTTACTCGTTCCATTTTCAATATGTTTGGTTATTAGACAAGTTAAAAATGCTGGAATCAGCAATATTCATCATAATGAAGTAAATTGTAACACTACGGAAAAGAATTTCAAAAAACCTTTAGAATTGATGGATAGTAAACGTAAGTACCTTTCACTAATTCTAAAATAAAAGGATAAATGATAAACATTAATCAGGTATAGACATAATTTGGTCTACAACATTCGAGTAAAAATGGAGCATCTATATTTACAGAAAGTAATCCGAATACCCCGTTCAAAAAATGTCCAGGATGTACTGCCGAACAATTGGAGAATTTGCAAAAAGTTGGCATGAATTTCCAGCAAATAAAATTTCCAATTCCAATCCAATCACAAAATGAACCAGTGGTTTTAAGTAAACTGACAAAAACAATGTCTTTGCCACGACGGCTAAGAAGAAAACGTCAAGTCAGGGCTCAACCCCAAGAAATTCTTTGGCAAGATGAACGAGGACGACGAAATAAAGAGACAAGCGGATAGATTCTCAAAATCGTCTGGAAATGGGGACTCTAAAAGTTCTAAAAAGGAACGAATTAAGAAAAAAATCAAATCTCTTATTGACAAGGTACTCAATCCAATCAAAAGATTCAAGGCATGGATTACAGAAATTAAAGGAAACATACTTACATCAGCTGGAAATTTTTATCGTAATCTCAGCTCTCGAATCAGCGACAGCATAGGATAATTTTGCATGGGTTTAGTTCAGGGTGATCTAATCGTGTCAGTCAATACAGAAATTAGTCCCATTTTTATTATCTCATGTAATTTTCAAGAAAGGTTTTAATAGTTAATTGTCTATAGTAATGAAGTTATCCTATAACAGAAAAAAATTATCAAATATTTACAAAATAAACATAACACAACACTATCTGTATTAAACGCTAGTATTGTTGTAAAATAATTGAATAAAATCTTCGGAATTTTTTTTTGAATGTGCGTGCAGTATTCTTTGGATTTCATGTTTTAAGACTAAAATTCGAGTAATGCCATGAACTACAATAGTAAACTAAATGGTTTTTCTGGGAATTATACATGGAACAACATCGTTTAAACTAAACTTCTATTAACCCCTACATAAATTAGCCGAGCCTTGCAAATATTCTGCTGCAACTGAGCTGAGGGCTCTATTAGGAGAGTTCAAGTCACTCGGTTGTTCCTAAAAGATTTATTATAAAGAATTGGAAGAGACCAGTTGATGATCAGGACGTTAGCTAGGCTCGTTATCCTTGTTCGTCGTTTTGAACTTGGGAATGATTTGCAAATTTTTGAACAATAACGATTTTTGCAAAGTTTTGGTCCAGACGTTCGCTTAACGTTCATTTTGCGTCACCTGTTGTCCCATGGTGAAAACGTTGGTTGAATTGAAATTCAACCCCACATCACAAGCCTGTTTTCCTATGCCTGCTACTGCATTGCATTGTGAAATAAAAAATAACATGGGGTTTCGTATGTAGTGTACTAACGGGACATTGTCCTGCTTTGCTTTATCATTCCCATCCTCCTTTTTTAATTCAGCCATCCTGCCTACTGCACCTCTAACAAAACCAGCCCATGCCCAGGCCCAGGCCAACTTAATGGTGACGTCCTTGTTTAATTAAAATTCACCATTAAATTCATCCAGCAAGCCAAACCCTTGCTTTTTGAAATTCAATCAAAAAATTTTCTTGGGCTACACGCTGTGCTGTAAGTAAGTAAGGTGATACGTGGAACTTTGGTCTTGATCTGGGCTGGGCTGTGAATTGCAGTGAAAGTCTATAATACATAAACAACGTATTTTGGTTTTTGGGTCATTGTTAAGTTTGTGTATATGGATTCTGGACATTTTTAATCCCGTGGTGGGTCGTGGGCCTTGGAGAATGACTGATAATAATCTGAGCACAAGTAATTGTAGTGCTACTGCAAATGAAAGAATTATTAGACAAGCCTACGAGCATCGTCCCAGCTGCCCATGGCCAACACAATGGACATGGTCACAATCATGGGCACGGTCATCGGAACAATGGAGCAGAATTATTAACTGCAGGACCCCCAGGGGAAACAAGTGCTGGGCTACCGTCTTTACCAGGGCTCCCGACTTGTCCTTGTCCAGAGCAAATTGTTGATGATAGCAGTCGCAGTGGAAATAGTTCTGTTACAGCTACGACGGCTTCTGCAAATGGGAACGGATGCGGAGGTCAGATTGGTCAAAGGGCAGAAAATGATCTCGAGTTGATGCAGCAAATGCGAATGAGAGCAAATCAGGCAATTTTGTCCAGAATTGGTGCCTCTGCGGTAGGAAGTGGAAGTAGTAGTAGTAATAGTACTGGAGGAGTGACTAGTACCGTCGGGGGATCGTCGTCGTCGTCATCCTCCACTGGAGATGTGATAAGAAAAATAGACTTGGAAATTGCCCCCAGTATTGGGGAAAGTTTTCAGCTACCGCAAGTGAATTACAATGAGAACGTGGTCAATTTGAAGAAAATCATCATTAATAAACTCAAATTGCAAAATAGGGAACAGATCACACTTCTTTACAGGGAAAAGTAAGTGTCCGATTTCAATTTATGAATTTGCACATGATTAACAAATTTTACAACAGTTTTTTCATTTTTACTCTTATTTTAGGGTTTTGTTAATGGGACTAATCAGTGACTACGGAATTTGTCACGGGTCCAGACTGACGCTCCTTCCTTCTATTGAGACTGGACTTCTGGTAAGTTTTATTTCTTAATTGATCCAAAAAATGTTGAAAATAGAACAAGGGATTCACACAGTACAGTTGTATTTACATTTTTTCAGACACAAAGGCCTGAGCAAAGTGTTTTGGAGGCATTGGAAGGATTGAACGAAACCCAAATCAATGATTTCCTCAGTGGAAAAAGTCCTTTGAACTTGACCATGAGACTGGGAGAACATGTCATGCTCATTCAACTTCAACTTTCCAAAGGTAATATCAAAATATTCTTATATAAAAACTCAAATACTAATGAATCATTTTTCGTCAAAGGTCAAGCTTTAGCCGCCGCAGCAGCTGCAGCATCTCATTCCCACCGACACAGTCAACATTCTAGCTCTAGCAGCAGTCCAGGAAAATCGTCATCATCACTACCATCCTCTTCTTTACTTTCCAGTAATTCATCAAATTCTCTCCCAAGTGCATCATCATCGGCATCGGCCGCCGATGATTCCTCATCTAGCCCTACATTAGCTGAAGCAAGTCGAAACCTTACCAAAACATTAAAGAGAATATCTTCAAAAGTAAATAAAGTAACATCAACACGATCCTCTTCGCTCTCTACGCACACAATGAGACATCATCGCACTTCATCATCAACCTCAGCCCCTAGCCCTACCCCAAGCACGAGTCGAGGGGATGTCAAAGGGGATGATGATGATATCATTAATAAAATCGTCATCATCATCACTACCATCCTCTTCTTTACTTTCCAGTAATTCATCAAATTCTCTTCCAAGTGCATCATCATCGGCATCGGCCGCCGATGATTCCTCATCTAGCCCTACATTAGCTGAAGCAAGTCGAAACCTTACCAAAACCTTGAAGAGAATATCTTCGAAAGTAAATAAAGTAACATCAACACGATCCTCCTCGCTCTCTACGCACACAATGAGACATCATCGCACTTCATCATCAACCTCAGCCCCTAGCCCTACCCCAAGCACGAGTCGAGGGGATGTCAAAGGGGATGATGATGATATCATTAATTTAAAACATCACGGGAAAGGTGTTTATTCTGGAACATTTTCAGGTAATACTCGTATGGAAAATGTGTACTTAATAGAAGTTAGGAAATCTAATTTACATTTTCGTGTATTAACTCAGGTACACTGAATCCAGCTTTACAGGATAGCTTGGGCACACCAAGGAAACACGTTTCAACAATTGTTCATATTTTGAATGATCTTCTTGGGACGATTGGTAAGAAAATTTGTTGAACTTAATAAAATTGCAAATGTAGATCCTGTTTATCTACTTTTTGTTTTTAGTTGCATATAATAAGTTTCTTATACATAGGTTCCATCCTTACATGTCTTCCAATTTTGAGTTTGATAGAGTAAAATAAAAATAAAATTCCATATTTTCCAGATCTTCGTTCAGGAGATTCAATTGGAGAAGTTGGACTGAAATCTGCATCGATAGGAACAAGTAATTCTTTGAAAAGGAAGAAAACAAGTCCTGGAACCCCAAGGGCAGTTTGATAGAGTAAAATAAAAATAAAATTCCATATTTTCCAGATCTTCGTTCAGGAGATTCAATTGGAGAAGTTGGACTGAAATCTGCATCGATAGGAACGAGTAATTTGTTGAAAAGGAAGAAAACAAGTCCTGGAACCCCAAGGGCAAGTACGAGTACGAGCAGCAGCGGTATCAATGCTGCAACTGCTCCTGGACACCTATTGGCAGAAGCCTTGGCCTCTGAATGCACTGATTCAGAAGATTCCCATGACAGTGTCTTGACTAAACCCGTCGTTGCCTTAAAACTTCAAAAAATGAGTAGCAAAAGATGGGGATGATGTTAGAGCTGCTGGAGCTGGAGCTGCAATGGCCCAATCACTTTCCAAAGATGAAGAAAATCGACTCCTTCGTCTCAAAATTGAAAAATTGAAGGAAAATTTGTTAGCTAGAAAATTAAAACGTAATTCTTAGGGTCGGCTTTTATTTAGGATTTATGAAATTGAGTTGATTTGAATACATTTTTAAAACGTAATAATGAATTAAATTAGGATTTTAAATTTTATTTTAATAGTTAATTATGAAATGAATTTTACTTTCCTGTTACTACTCTTCATTGTTATTGCATGTTGAATTTTAATTATTATATTGTTCTTACGAACTCTACGTACGATTTTAATTAATTCATATTTTTAGATTCTCTGCCTGCCCGATATAAATAAATTGAATTTCAATCGAGTTAATAAAACCTAATGCATGCCTTCACTTGCGAAATTGAAAAATTCGTTGTGTTTTGACATTCTATTTTGTCGCGATCGTCAATTTCGAAGTATTCATGAAAATTTATTCTCTTCATTCATTTTAGAATTTTTGTTTTATTCTAATTCATTTTAATTGTTTGGAGTATAATATCCCTTTAAAAAATTCATTCCAACCAATTACGTTTTGCCGATGGTGACACGTTGTCTGCGTCATTTGTCATTGTCTATTAAAAATTAGAATAAATTGGACAATTAAAAACGAGTTAAAGTTAAAATTACGACCAATTTTAGTTTAGGATTTTTCTTGTACCTCCCATAACTCAACACAGTAGCGAGACAACCGAGTAAAACTACCATTGTGAGAACAACGACGATAATTAGTGACATCATTGTTTCTTCTCTCCTGTTGTTTTTTCATGGTTTAACTTTGTATGCCTATTTCAAAGCGAACTAACTACTACGTTTCTAAATCATGGACACCCCGACCCATAAGTATGCTACTAAACTAAACTAAATATCTTGTTAACTGGACAGGATACACACCCGCCATTCTTACTTGTTCTTATCAATCATTATAATTACAAATTGGATAATTTGTGGTCTCCATTGCACTGCGTCGTGACCCATTCATCCGGAGCGGCACTTGGATGGAATTAGAACAAGACAAGACAGCCCTAGAGCAGAGCAAAGACATGACATTGTTACTTTGTGGTCAACTCTGTGGGTACGTAGGACGTAGCAATTAATAATATTAAAAAGTATCAATCCCACGCATCTCAAGATTACAAAAGGAGCATCGAACTAATTAATTAGGCAATGTACATACAAATTAAAACTCTCGTCAGGCTAGGGATGATCAAATATTTCAAAAACTGTATTCTTGTCCATATTCCCTTTAGTTCTTGCTAATGATGCCACAGGAATAACTATTTGACATATAATCATTATCACTCAATAAATAATTCGTTATGAGCGACGTAGAATCCTTTAACTAAGGATTTTCATTACCAACATCTCAATGCATTATTTTAGACAATTTTGAAACATTTAATTTTATTCTACTCCATTTCAATTTCGCTACTACAAACGTAACAAAGAACATCAAACCCTATAATTTCACGTTACAAACAACAATCAATTTTTAAGACATATGTTTTAATCAACTCGCATAGAACAGACAAGTTTTATTTTTATCCTACGACACACATTTTTCTTACAAATCATTTACTACAGGTCACATCACAATAAAAATATGAATAAAAATTAAGTGTTATAAAATACTGCTACGTACGATATTTCTATCATCCACTACTGTTCCCAAGAATGGCTTGCAATGTTTGACTCTGTGGTTGTTGCTAGTCACATCACAATAAAAATATGAATAAAAATTAAGTGTTATAAACTACTGTTAAGATTTTTCTATCATCCACTACTGTTCCCAAGAATGGCTTGCAATGTTTGACTCTGTGGTTGTTGTTGTTGTTGCTGCTGCTGCTGCTGTTGTTTCGGTGGGGTCAAAGATGCAGCCGTTTGTGTTTGTTGAGGAATGTCTTCAATATTCAAATGTGTAATAAATCTCAGACGAAGTTTCAAAGCTGGACGAAGGTTTCGGATTTTCCCTTCTACATCATTTTTAACCACATCTCCAGTAAACATGTATTTGATATGATATCTGCAAAAATAACAAGTAAAAATGTAACCAGAATTTTGGATAAAATCAAATCAAATCAAAAACTCACAATAAATCGCAAAATACGTCCATATACGCTAGCGGAGTTTCTTTAGGAGTTGCTGCATCGATTTGTTCCAAAATCTCATAAATAGCAACAGTTAGCCTACAAACCATGGGAGGTTTCTCTCCATTGAATCTTTGTAAAAATGGTCCAATCAAATGACAAATGAACAAAAGTTGATTTTCATTCCGAACAATGGGAAGGAAACGATCCGTGACGAGGGAAAGAATGTGATGAATATGCCCAGTGCCCAAATGATGCCATACGGCATGAGTAATTGCTAGTAGACTCGCGTACTCACAAAATAAATATGAATTATGAACAGCCTTGAAATTAAAGAGGGTGAGTGGAGTGTAGCGATGAGACCATGGTTGAGCTAGATTTTCAACAGTTGACACAAGTCGATCATGGAGAATGAGCCAATAAGGGTCCGGAAGTGAAACCAAGATGAGTCCAGTAGCATTGAACCAAGACTCAATCTCATATGTATTTTCTCCAATACTCGAATCCATGACAGCTTTTCCTTGCATTACAACATCCAAAATTGCAGACCCAGCTACAGCTGGAACCACAGGAAGAGCCATTATTTCAACACATGTTGAATGAAGGACATGGGCAGCTGGATTTGGAAATTCGTTGTAGCGCCAGTCAATCCCAGCAAAAAATCGTCGTTTTCCTTCAATGACTACAAATGCAAAGCAAAAGTATTAAATCCAGCAGGTCAAAGGTTAGATCAACATCATAGTAACACTCACCATCAACAAATCGTGAAATAAGCCCCGAGTAATAGTCCATCTCAGGCGTCCAATTAATATCTTCTGTTCCAGTAGATAAACTGCTCAAATATGAATTATACTGTTCGGATAGGGCCCAAGTTGGAGGTTTAATATCCTTCAGTGAGCCCAGGATACTACCCACTAGTTTTTTCTTGAGAAAAGGTTTATCTCTCAGTCTCGACTCGTAGTAATGAAGTGTGTTGTACAAATAAGTAATAGGTCGATCTGAAATAAAAAAATATGTCTAATAAATATTTGAAATATAAAAAGTTCAGAGGAAACAAAAACATTGACTTACCATGAAACTTATATAAACAACCCATATGATCCAAAATCATTTCCAAACTCTTGCCAACAACATTGATTTCCAGAAAACGATGAATCACAATGTCAAAAACCTAATGAAATCACCAGAAATATTTAATTTCATGTATTTATTCATAATTTCGTCTCATGACACTTACGGGTAAAAATCTTAGACAAACATTTCCAAAGTAAACTGGCAGTGCATTTTGTTGTTGATCCTCAAAATAAAATACTTCTGGAAATTTGGTACTAAAATTCTTGTGTTTCTCATGCCTGCAATGAAAAATTACCTCAAGGACATACAGAATTTGCAAAATAATTTATACAATACAAAAAATGTTATACCAGTTGGATTGCTTCCAATGCTCTGGTGAATTTTCATTAACAAATTCTTGAATCCTCGTTCGAAATTCGGCAGGTTTGACCATCAACAGATGAATTATGAAAAAACACACTTGTGCTTCGTTCCCTTCTTGAGTTCTCAAAGCCTAAAAATTAAATTTATTACAAATTACTTGAAATCACCAAATATCTCGAAATTATTTACGTACCATACAGAGAAGAAGTCGATCAAACGGTATGACATTATATTTCCAAACCATTTCTGTAATCGCATCTGTCAATTTTGTCACATGGTTTCCAGCACGATCAAACGGTATGACATTATATTTCCAAACCATTTCTGTAATCGCATCTGTCAATTTTGTCACATGATTTCCAGCCCCTAAAACCAAGAGTTAAAAATTCTCAGAAAAACTCCTTTGCACCAAAATCGGATTAAAAAGGAAACAAAAAACACAATACGATACTCACGAGAAAGTTTACCTGCGTTGGCAAATTCACTCACAACATAGTCACAAAACTTTCTCAAATGTGCAGAAATCCCTTTAGGACCAATACGTCCAAGGATTTTATAAGCTGCACTATGTAACTGATCCGTTTCAATTATCATTTTCCAAACAATGCAAAGAAACAAAGGGGGTGAGCCTTGCATTGAAAAATGTTCAATCAGTTCTTGATCATTTGCACTCATAGAATTCCAATTCCGATACTCTTCTTCCACCATGTTCTTGAGTTGTTGACGATTATCCATTGGAACTTGATTTTGTTGAAAATAATCGGCTAGAACAGGGGGAAAACATTGAAGTGTGTGTGATGACCAATTATGTGGGGTATTTTGCATGATGGAACTCAAAATGTNATTTTGTTGAAAATAATCGGCTAGAACAGGGGGAAAACATTGAAGTGTGTGTGATGACCAATTATGTGGGGTATTTTGCATGATGGAACTCAAAATGTCACGAAACCAAGTTCCACTTCCGCTCACAGAGTCACCACCTGAGAAAAATATAAGAAAAATTCTAAAAAATTCTGAAAAATGCAAATAAATTATGTCCGTAACTAACCGGTTACGTGTATGGCTCTTGCTATCGTGAGAACCAATGCGCGATTAAGTTCTTCGGATTCATTTGACACAAGAGATTTTGATTCACTCACAACACGTGAGAGTTGAGAATGAACATCAACACTGTTGAATCCAGTCACGAGACGCAATGCCGTAGATTCCACACATAAATGAAGTTGGGATAAATTAGTATGAGCCGTAGCTGCTAATGAATTCAAATGAAGCAAAAGTTGAACACGAAAAAAATTCTGAAAAATGCAAATAAATTATGTCCGTAACTAACCGGTTACGTGTATGGCTCTTGCTATCGTGAGAACCAATGCGCGATTAAGTTCTTCAGATTCATTTGACACAAGAGATTTTGATTCACTCACAACACGTGAGAGTTGAGAATGAACGTCCACACTGTTGAATCCAGTCACAAGTCGTAATGCCGTAGATTCCACACATAAATGAAGTTGGGATAAATTAGTATGAGCCGTAGCTGCTAATGAATTCAAATGAAGCAAAAGTTGAACACGATAATGTGGCTGAATGTGATGAAGACGATAGCAAAACATTTCAAGTAAAGTGTGTAAAATCCCCCATGCCTGTGATTTGTATACGGCAGGTAATAATTGAGCTATGAATCCTTTGATCCCAAGAGACTCAATTTCCATATAAACTAATAGACGAGCATATGTCTCTATCAAAGCTGGGGCTAATCCAGGGCTAGGCTTTGTTCCAGATACTTTCATAATATGTGTGACGATTTGATGAATTAGACTCATTTTTGTGTGAACTGTGAGTGAGTCTAAAACTTGAACAGAGAGTGGAACCACTGGAGTAGAATTATTTCCTGCAGCAGAGTTCCCGTGAATTGTGTCTACGAGGGCTGCCATTGGTCTAAATTTTAAGAATTTAAAAAAATTAAAACCTTTATGTACAAAGTTTATATTCGCATGACTAACTTACCTGGAAAAATGTTCCTGATTAGTAGAAAATGCATTACACAGCAAGGCAATGCGGAAATCATTCATTTGTAATTGTGGCTGAGCAGCCCCTGGTTGGACCAACATTTGTAAAAAGTCCAAATGTTTTTTAAGGGCAGAAGGAAGTGGACGAGGGAGGACGGTTGACTCAGTTTGTGCCTTTTTGAGAATATGAATCCAAATACAGGATGCAGCCATTTGGCAAGTACAGTAGGATTTGGACATGTCTGGAACTGCCAATGATTCTTTTTCTGGGTACAAGAGATCGTAGAGTCTTAAAACTGGAAGGAAATCACTCAGCTGCA
Source organism: Thalassaphorura encarpata (assembly GCA_009869925.1). Classification (NCBI taxonomy): domain Eukaryota; kingdom Metazoa; phylum Arthropoda; class Collembola; order Poduromorpha; family Onychiuridae; genus Thalassaphorura; species Thalassaphorura encarpata. Next base: position 21,726 of record WJEZ01000721.1, read on the forward strand.
AAAAATAAAGTAAAAATTTATTCATGTATTATACAAAAATGGTAGTCTAGTCTTACCGGATTTTTCTGAATGCTTCCAGAAATGAATTGAAGTAAAATCCACATGAGAAAATCTCTTCCTTTGAAAAGCTTAACGTCACTTAACTGAAATATAAAAGGAAACAATAATAAAAGTAGCTTGTACTGATTCAATATTGAAGTAAATTAAATTCCACATTTCACGTACTTTTTCATGAACCGCAAGAACAATGTGAGGAAAGCTTGAAAATTGGAAAAGAACAAAGAAAATGAGTTGAGTCGACAAATGTTGCCATAGCCAAAGGGTTGAGCCCGAAATTTCATCAAATCCTGATTGATTGAAATTGAAGTAAAATCCACATGAGAAAATCTCTTCCTTTGAAAAGCTTAACGTCACTTAACTGAAATATAAAAGGAAACAATAATAAAGTAGCTTGTACTGATTTAATATTGAAGTAAATAAAATTCCACATTTCACGTACTTTTTCATGAACTGCAAGAACAATGTGAGGAAAGCTTGAAAATTGGAAAAGAACAAAGAAAATGAGTTGAGTCGACAAATGTTGCCAAAGCCAAAGAGTTGAGCCCGAAATTTCATCAAATCCTGATTGATTGTCACTCGCAAGATTCATTTCGGCTTCTGTTTTTTCCATGGCCAAAACAACCAGCTCTACAATCCTATCTTCTAAAACGATACATCTGGTTTTGTGCTAGAGAAGTCAAAATTTAAAAGAAATATTATTAATCGAGTGTCAATTTCAAAAGCTGCTAGCAAGGAAAATTTCTTTAGTGCACGTGTTTGCAACTAAGAAATGTTCCTTGCAAGCTTAGACAACATAAGCATTAGAAATAATTTTCAAATCTACACATTGAGAAAGAAAGTCAAAGTCAAACAAACCTTTACCTGCTTCTGCAACCCCAAAATAGCACAAGCCATATCTCTGGAATAAGGCTGCTCCAAGTATATAACGCAACAATCTTTCTTGTGGCTGTAGCAATTCTTTATCGTAAGGGAGATTACCCTTGAGGACAAATCTTAGATTCGTTTGATCTAATTTCCAAGAATGAATCAAATACCCAGCATGACCACTGTGCTCCACGACTGGGAGCATTTTTGTTCGACCGATTACGGTTACGATTTGTGCACTGGATAAAAAAATGTTGCAAAATTAAAATTGTACATAAATATTTTAGCTTTTATTACTTACATGGGTTTGAAACTCCCAACAAATTCCCATAGGAGCTGATTAACTGTAAAATGGGGAAAACTTCGACTCTCGGGGTATGATTTAAGGATTTCGTTGATTATAAAATATGCTGGCAGCAAACAAGCGTTGCGATCAAAAATATGATACACTAAAACGAACTGTTGCGTTGAGCGGTGGAAGATAAGACGCAGGAACTGGGGATGGAAAAGCATTAAGTTTATCCAAACAGGTCTAGAAAAATAAAAATAATTAGAGTATGCATTAGCATTAGCATCTCAAAAATTCAAATCAAAATGACATTACCTTCATTATTTCTCGGACACCTTTATAATCAACCATCCCGATGAGCTTACGAATTAGAACGAAACTGCAAATCCAAAATTTGGAATTCTTTGGCTGAAGTTTGTCACATTCTAAGAAAGACTCACAAGCCAGTCTAAAAAGAAACCATAATTATGTTTCTAATTTTTAGTAATATTTCATTTTTGTTTCGTTTATACCTTGCAGGAATGACATTCGTCATGACTAATTTTTCTAAGATTTGCGTGAGTATCTCGACTGTTTGTTCATTGTGATGTCCGCCCGCAACATTGATAATGTGTTTCACACCAAAATCAACAATCTCCGGATTGTGACGCTCACTGAATATTTTTGTCAATTGATTGATTGTAGAATAAAATACAACACCGGTCGTATTCGTGTCATGGACCATGTAGGCATTGAAGGCGGATTGCATTCCACGAATTTCCTGGAAAATAAAATAATCTAGGCTATAGAACATACAAAAAATACATAGAATTCAAATTTAATTATTATTACAGTAAATTCCTGCATAACTCGTCGAATCCTTTCTGTCGAATCTAAACTGGGCCCCAGAGGTCCAAGAGAAGAGACGGAATTCGGATTTGACCCACCA
>WJEZ01000722.1:0-23864 GCA_009869925.1 Thalassaphorura encarpata
ATTTATTCACTTAATGGAAACCTATTGAATTTTTTAACTCTGAGTTCCATTCCTTTAAATGGTCTTTGATGGGAAGTCCAATAAATTTTATTCATCCATGCATGTGGAATGTGGACTTTTAGAAAAGGATAACAATTAGGTACAGTGTTGAGGTATTTGGCCCAATTCCTATGGGGAACTAGTAATTTACTCCAAAAATAGTCTGGTCAGGGCAAGGCAAGTTGGGTGAGGAAAAAAAATTGTACATTCATCTTAAGGATGACAGTTGGACTCTGCCTTTGTTGTGTTTTAATTTAGGTTTGGCCCTCATCATTAATTAAACATGATGGTTGTGGTTGTGCTTTGTGCTCTGCCTGCACTCCTGTTAAAAGATTTTTGTTCCCTTTCATTGAGAAAAGTTGTAAATAATGCATGCATTAAGCATTAGTACAATTTCTTTCTGCCAAGTCAAAGCCATTCCATAATTTTCCCCAGAAGAATTGATTTTAGAATCTTCCTACTGACCAACCTGAGGAATACCATCTGGGGAGCAAAAAATAATAATGTCCATGTCCACCCGTCCTGTATTCCAACACCCTTTCCTTATTAATTAGACAAGGCAATGTGCAATGGTGCTAGTGCCAGTGCTGTGGCAGCTGCCAGCCATACCTGCCCATCTGAACGTTTTAGTTTTTTTACAATAGGGAGGATTATTATAATATAATATAAATGCATAGCACAAAGTTTAGTGAAGATGAGATGATGCACTTTGGGGTGAAAAAAAAAGCCAAAGCTATAATAATAATTATGCAAAGGAATATTTATGAAGTTTAGAAGATAATATCAAAGGAAGAGGAGAGTCAGGCAGGCAAGGGCATTAGACAACCGCTGTGCTGAGCTAAGGATTTGAAGGAAAGTTGTTTCTTCTTTTCCGTTTCTTCCAAATGATAAGGAAAGGGTTGAATTGAGCAGTGGTGCCGTGGGACAGACAACTTTATTTTGCCAAAGGACCGAAAGACGTAACTACATAACATAGCCATTAAGGATGGACTGGCCGGGCCAAGGCAATGCAAGGCTTGGCGGAATGGACTGGAGATTTAAGTTTTTTATTATTCCTTCTTTCCATCCTTGTCCTATTATTCCAAAGAGGCGTCAAAAACTCGCCCAAAGGTTCATACCCCTTCTATTAAAACTTGTAATGTAAAAGAATCAAGTGAAAACGCACGAGAGAATTTTCAGGCTACTTCTGGCTCTATTATTTTTAAAATGAATTTAACATTATAAAGTAACAAAGTCACAGTTCTGCGAATTTTTGATACAAGTTAACATCGGCTTAAATAATGATAAGGGATATAATAAAAATAAATTACTTAGTTTGGGTTAAAATACGGAATTATCAAAAGGTAGTTACGGACGGCTTCGTTTACCTTTGTAGATTTGGTTTTTGCCAGACCGCTTCCGATCTAAACGTTGTTGTTTTACTTTTTCCAAATATGAAGATTCTTCTTCCTCCACTAATAGTTCCACGCTGCAGTAGACTCTAGTTGTACCACCCTTTCCTCCGAGAGGTAGCTTGAATCCTGGAATCCGTGTCAAAAGCCGTTTTCCTAATCCAGGTCGGCCAAATCTAATCATCGCCGTAGGGTCTCCCCTCTGAAAGTCGATGAACGCGATCTAAAAGATTATTTATGAAATTATATTAATTGCAATATAAAGTCTGAAGCTTTGTTGGTAAATTGGCATTTTGTTAGAGCTCTCACCGGAAATTCTTTCTCATCCATCAATCTTTGAAATGTTGCTTTGATATCTTCCCTTGAAACTCCGACCGGCACGTTCAGTACTTTCACCAAGGCACCCTTTGGCAAGTCCGTCGGCGCTCGTGCAGTGTGCTCTGGCTTGCCTTGGTTCTGGCGTCGTGCTTTCTTCAATTCAGCTTCTTTGGCTTTTTCGTTCAAGTAATCTTTTTGCCACTTTTTGATCAGCTTAGAAATGAAAAAAAGGATTAATTAATGTAAGCCTACAATTCATGAGATCAAGATTATTTTTTAACAGAAATTGAATAACTAGTGACACAAGTATGCTATTAAACTTACAGAAACTCCACCGTATTGGTGATTTTCTTCCTGCATCAAAACTTCTGCTTGTTGGCGATTCTTGAAAACAATGAAAATGGACCCCTTAAATCCCTTGCTTGGTGGAATTACAACTGTTTTGCCATCCACGCGCTCGATTACACCTTTGACAATATAATATCGCTTGATGATTCCCTCGAATCCGTCATATTTTGAGTAAAAGTCTGAGCAAATTAAGAATAGACTTAATTATTTTGGGTGTAAGCCTCAGCCTTTAGTTGGATACAGTTCAAACTAACCAGTGAGATCATTTGATTTTGTGTTCATTTTGTCAAATCCTTTTAAATACACAGTCCGTTCATACGGGTGGATTCTTGGACGTCGAGCGTCGTCTCTTCGTCGGATAAATTTATCCGTTTGATCAAATTCCACAAGTTTTGAGGGCTGAACGGCCGTCACAACAAGGTGTTCTTGTCTATCTTGTGGTATCCTGTCATAAAATCAAATGAGGGATGAATACGAATACGCTAGGCTGTGTAGCATAATATTCTTGAAAAAATATTTTGCTTCAATTTACGTTTCCAATAGTTTTTGCATCCGGTTAAATTTTAGCAGCTCGTGTAGTGGGAACCACCCACGGTTTTCGGTAGATTTGTCATTAATAAAACAATCGTTGATCAGATTTATGTCACCAAAATAGAACTGCAAAAGTGAGAATAAAAAAATGAAAATATTGGACTGCAAAAATTAGTTTTGTTTTATTATTAAATCAGGAGAAAAGAAAATGTAAAGTATTAAACTATAAGTCATAAAGTTTAAGTTAACCTCGACTTGATGCAATATTTTAATCTGCAACTGATTTTTCGCCTCAACATCATCAGCAATTCCTGGATTCTGCACTACTAAACCTTCCAAAGGTTCTACTTTTCCGTCCAGTTCGTCCGCCATTGTTCACAGATTTGTCTAGAATAGCGTAGTTAAGTATAGTCAAGATTTTAAACAAGCATGGATGGAATTAGTATTAAGAATAAATTCCACATTTCAGACTAAAAGAGAAAGTAAAGACCCAGGCTGAGTAGAAAAGTGATATTACCTGTCAATTGTTCGTCCTTCGTTGACCTTTCGACCTTCTGCCTCTCCAGTTGGTCAATTTCAAGAAGAAGGGAATTTCAAGGGTTGGTTTTTGCAAAGAACGGCAAAATTTATTTAAGTTTACTGATTTTATTGCATTTGCCGGGCTTAGCAGCGTCTGTTTTAAGAAATTGGCGCTCAGAATAGAATTGCAGATCACGAGGGTTGGTGACGTCGAGATAGGAATTTGATAGAGACGGCTATTTTTAGGATTGGAATGCGAGGGACTTAAAGGGTGAAGCAAAATAGATTTCTGACGGCGGCCCAGTGGTAAAGGTGTTGGCCGAGCGATGCGGGTGCTGTGCAATGCATAGATTGCATAGCACAGGGTGCACCCCCGCAATCGTTAGACGTGGGTTCGAATCCCACCCGTCGGAAACAAATTTTTGATTCATTTTTTTAAATTGAAAATTAAGGCTAACCTTATTTTATTTAAATCCAAGCATATTCTGTTTGTATTTTTCAAATGGATTTTCTCTGTAATGGTTTTAAACGGATATATATGTCAAATCCTTCCTTGCTATTGTTTTACATTTACCTTACGCAATATAAATGGATTAAATAATAAATACAAAATGCGTACGAAATTCTATCAGAGGTAGATTGATCATGCCTAGGCTGAATATGTGAAAAAGTATTTTTTAAAAACTTGAGGAGAGAACAAAAATCCTGGGCAGGTCGGTCGTCTGATTTGCCGGCATGTCTCTTGTGTTTTGTTGATTACATGGAAGATCTTGTAAATGTTTCATAAAATGTGTGAAGTCCATGAAGAAGGAAGGAAAAAGAAGAAAGATGGAAAGAGGGGGAGGGAGGTTCTTAGGTGCTAATTTCTTTGAGGAAAAACATCAACAAAAAGGATTTATGAACAGGATTGAACTCACGTTTTTTTATATTTTTTCTTCCTTGGACTTGTTTTTGCACATTTTGTTGTAGAAGGATGAATGTTAGGCCCGACGTTTAGAACGACGGGTGGTATTCAGTCGGTAAGTTGCCTTTAACGACCCCGACTCACTCAGGCACAATACCCCCATCCATATGCATAACTAATTTCAATGAATTAACATTATTTGCAAATTTCACTTCACTTCCCTTCTGTGGTTGTAGGATGTAGCATGTATGTAGTAGTGTTAGGTAATCCAAGCCAAACAAGCGTTAAGAGTTTTAACATGGGGCAGGTGTGTTGGGCAGGTTCATAATTTAGAACCCCATGCTTGACTTTTGACTCCAACACTACAAATTTCATGGTTACCATAAAATTCAGAACATCATACTCGCATCATACTACATAGTAGTAGTAGTAGTACTTGCTATTTATTTCTTAACTTTTCGGCTCCTGTCTTGTTCAGTTCTTCCAGACTTTAGATTCACCTAATAAACACGTGTCGTGGGGATGGAACACCCAACGTAAAGTTCTGCATTCCATATTCACTGTCCATCTGCCCAAATCTAACAAAATTTGCATTTTTCATGCACCAATCAGTCGCACCGCAAAAGGCAAAGGCAAACGTCAATGCCCAGAAGCAAAACTTAACGGTGCATCACGTTTTGATTAAGAAATTCCTTAATATTAAATTCAAATGAAAATTTTGGCGAAATTTCCTAGAATTAGCAAAATCAACAACAGAGAAGTTAGCTACAGGTAAATGAGGAAGATTCAGATGGGAGACGACAAGAGTGTGCTGTGCGTGACAGTGGGTTTTCATTTATTAAATTTTAATGAAGGGAGCGCACGGAATTATAATTATAAATTCATTCATTTCATTTTTCCGCCTGTCTGCCTTGCTCAAATGAATCTTCCCTTGTAGGGTCCTGTATACATACTACGCTCCATAGGCCACGTACGTACATATACGCTACGCTAGAGGCCAAGACCATACGTAATCTCTAATATAATTGCAAGATTGTGACATTTTCACTAATTAGCAATTGCAATTATTTTGCATTCCTATCTTGGCTTGGTCTGACTCACGTATGCGTACGGTGCGGTACGGTACATGTATGGTCGGTCTATGCATGATCAGTAGAGTAGGGAAGATGGTAAATGGAAAATAGCAAATGGGACAATGTGTCGTCGTACATACATCATCTGTGTAATCAGACATTCATTTCAACCCATGGCATGGCATGGACATTATTACTTCATGTAACAGGACTACAGCAGTGAAGTGAATCCATGACACGATTTGCTTGTTTTGTTTCATCTTCCTCTTCTTCTTCATTCTCTCATCAAATCCACTCCCAAGTATTGTTCACATTACAACAAACACTCACTCTTTCTTTTTCTTAAAAAGACTTTAAAGACACTTTGACACTTGTACTCTTACTTTGTACTTTTGCATTACAATCCTCTCGGCTATGGCTATAAACATGCCACATGCAGGGTGACCCATAATATATACATGTAACGCATAGTCTGGCCTAGTGCCAAATGATGTAAATATTTTCTGTAGGACCCTGGATCTTAATAACTCCTTGCAGTTGCAGCATCCTTCTATTCTTGACAAAGATGAAGGGGGGAAGGAAGACTTGACTTTCTCTTATGTCATTACTTGGTCCTGGGATATGCATCCATCCATCCACGTTTTTGGGAATAATGGTTTCGGATGCAGATAATTGTAGTCCTAGTCCTTCAAGGCAGGCGTATGTATGGGTTAATGTAGGTGGAGGATGACATGGCGTGACGTGAGACTCTTTAGTCTTTCCTTCCTAACAATTAGTTTCAAGAAAACTAATAAAGCACGGCATACTACTATACACACTTCTCTTACTTTAGGCCAAGCTATGTTGAGTTTGTACAGCAAAACTAGAAGATCTTGAACATAACATAGCATTGCATGGCAGAGCTAATGGAAGTTTGTGGTATTGTCTGGTAATATTGTCGACTGTCTTGAGCCTTGTAGTATTTCCTTTGGTTTTCTCTTCTTCTTCGGTGAGTTTCTCAGTGGCAGTGGCTAAGTGGAGGTTTGTTAAGGATTTTTATGAAAGGGGTACAAGATGTACTGTACAAGGCGTCCCGTCGGCAAAGGTTAGTAATGTCGGGAAAATCCTTCTAATCCTCAGATATTACAGATTATCCATTGCACGTGGCGGTGGCAGATAAATGCAGTTTATTAAGTGAGTGAACAGTTATAGACATGCGAAGAAAGATAAATACATGTTTTACACACGCAAAGAAATGTATTAAGTTCTTTGGAAGCATTTTCTCTTTATTTTCAGAAAAGTGGGCATAGTTTAGTTCTGCGAAAATATTTTGTTGTGAGAATGGGACATGATCTGACGTATTTCTGGGACACTCTGACTCAGTATCGGTCTTTGTGAGTAAACGTTTCATTCTAGGGCTTGAAAATCGGGAAATAGCTAAGCTAGTGGGTTTGGCTCTTCGGATTCTATTCTGTACTGACTGGGTCATTCATGACATTGCACTTGAGTTGAAGATGGGGAATAACATGGGATGGCATGGCACTCAGTCATTTATTTTACTTAAAAAGAAGTGTTGAGGATCATTTTCCTCCCTTCTATCTTCTTGTCTTCCTCAAGGGCTCTCAGTTATTTGGTCTTAGAAAAAAAAGAAGATGTATTAGGAGTAAAGGAAGAAGAAGGGATGAAGGAGAGAAGAGCAATTACCGCTTTGTATCCCTCCTGCTATGCCCATTATCCCCATTTTTACTTTACTCACTTTTCCTTTTCTCATTGTCAAACTATGTTGAGAATAAGAGGGCGTCTGGTCTGGAGGAATTCCAGGTGTAAAAACTTTTTTTTCTTCCCAGCTGATGATGTGAATTTCGAATAAGATCCGATACGAGCAGAGCACCAGCACCACCCTCTTTTCCTTCTTTTTCATATTGACCTGTGAATGTGAGAATTTCAAAATGGTCCTGGTCAAGAAGGGTAGAGTAGGGAGACAGAATGATCCTGCTATGCCCATTATCCCCATTTTTACTTTACTCACTTTTCCTTTTCTCATTCTCAAACTATGTTGAGAAGGAGAGGGCGTCTGGTCTGGAGGAATTCCAGGTGTAAAAACTTTTTTTTCTTCCCAGCTGATGATGTGAATTTCGGATCAGATCCGATACGAGCAGAGCACCAGCACCACCCTCTTTTTCTTCTTTTTCATATTGACCTGTGAATGTGAGAATTTCAAAATGGTCCTGGTCAAGAAGGGTAGAGTAGGGAGACAGAATGAAACCCTCATTTGTCACCTGTCAATTCCCTTGACCTTCGGCTTGACCAATTGATTTGTGAGGAAGGAACTGAAAGATTTATAGAACGGTTTTGCGAATTCATCTTTAAAGTTGTACAATGTGGATAAAATAATTGTAATTTTATATACATAAAAATTAAACTTTGCTTATGAATTTAATTTCTTAATTTTTGAATGTCATAGGCTTAGTTTTTGGAGAAAATGTGCATTGAGGTGTTAAAAATTTGCACGTAACCTTGAAATTGGTCAATTTAAGGGCACTCGTTGTGAAAAGCGAAGCCGAAGGGATGAGAAATGACTCAAAATAGGTAATACGTAATGGGTGTTTTTCTTTTTATGTCCAGCGACGACCTAACAAAAGTCAAAAAGGAGTCCGTCTGATTTTTTTCGGGTTAGTTTAGTTTATTGAGGAAGGTAGGTCGGTTTTAGGTGATGGATTCATTTATCTTGTGTTGAGGACGACGACACGGAGGACAAAACCGTTTCTTCATTTCTTCCCCGCTCCAACGGAGTATGACAATTGGTACTGGAGAGTTACAAACAGGACCAAAGCTTCCTAACCCGTCGGGTCCATTGTTCCCCTGCTGGGTTTGAAGCTTCCTGGGCGCAAAGCAAAGCAAAATAACCGGACGGACGGATGGATGGACGAGACTTCTCAATTTTGGAGAATTTTTGGGTTGACTTGACTTCCCATCCCCTTCTTGATTTATTTGCTTTGCTTTACTTTACTTTTCATCCGGACACTCGGATTTTAGGTTGAAAAAAGAATAATAGGGACTTGCATTGTGCATTGTTGAGTAGCAGTTCATGGGCGCCACCCTCTTTGGCTTGGTTTAAGCTTCAAAATGCAGATTCTCGCCTGGGATCAACAATAGGGAAACATGTTTTGAATTTCTAAAATGTAGGGGTTGTCATTGTTATGCAACAGCAACTTTGTAAATGGACGAGAGGACTCTCGTTGCAGTCGCAGTTGACTTGAATTCATTATTTGTTCCGTTCGTACGATTGAGTAGAGCAGAGCAAAGGTGACAGCCAAGTGAAGTGAGCAACAATCTGCACTTGTTATTATTTATTTATTCTGATAATGATATTTGATCTTTGGACGCAAGAATGTGAAAAATGCGAAGGACTGTGGCCGAATAAATTAATTTTATAATAAATCAATAATGTCCATCTCATTGTACTATTCAATTGTCGCCTCGTTTCATGAATCAAATTGATTGACAGAGTTGTGTGTGATTTCCAGTGCTATTTCGATTTCATCAATTCGTTCTAACCGGGATTTCTATCCTAAGCTAGATCGAATCGAATCGAAATGTTCATCCTTCCAGTGTGAATTAAAATTGGAAGAATTGTCCGACCAGCCAGACCTGCGTTGGACCATATTTTGTTCATTTTATTCCACTGCACGCATTTCCATTGTTAAAAGTTGTTCAAATGTCCTTAAGCGAAACGAATCACCGGATGATGAGATTTTTCCTTGCCTCGGTCGGTGTCTTCTTCTACGGCTGCCGCTGCGACTGCCCAACAATTATTATTACCTGTCACTTTTGAAGTTAATTTGGTAGAGAGCAATTTTTCGGTTTCTAAACCATGCGGGGCAGTCAGGCAGACGTATGCATTCCAACCCTTTCTTTTTTTTTATTTGGCCTTATGATTATGTAAGTCTGACTAGATGCACACGGAGATCATATGAAGTGAACTTGTAGCATCTCAGGTCGACTCAATTGTTGCTTTAGTTTTTTACCATCATGATTCATAGCAGAAGGTTGAGAGGAAAAATGTGTTCCAATAGAAATACAGTCGGCCGGACGGGTTATGTAATGCAACGCAACGCAACGTACGGGACTCTTTAGGTTCATGTAATCTTTAAAAGTTTTTGATCCCAATCTTAAACGTTTTTGAGATAAGGCAAAGGCAAGGGTTACCGCCAAGAGAGTGAAGTGCTTTTGGGCGTGGAAGAGTTGAGTAAGGTGTTGTAGGTGTTCTCGTAGATTATTTAGTGGAGTGGGCGGGGTCCATAGTCAAAGCAAAAGTAAACTTGGCCTAGCTTACTACTACAATCCAATCGAATCCAAAGATCGAATCATAATATATTGACTATTCTTTGTACACCTAGAAAATTGGTCCACTTATGAAGTTTACCTATTAGGAATGACTCAACTCGAGTCTCAAAAAGTAAAGCTTATCGTTCCACACATGCAATGGTAGGTAATGCTAATGCTAATCTTTTTATTATCACACGACACAACCAAATCATATAATTTGCATGCATGCATGCAAATTTGCATATGCAATGCAATTGCATATTCTCAGGTGTTTTTCTAATTAAAGATTTTTCGGAAAGGAAATGTTATGGAGGTGAACAAACATGGCCATGTAGAAACCATCATGCCTCCAGAAACCATACCTGGTACCTCTGCGGTCTCAATAACATTACACGCACTATACACGCACTTAGGCGTACGCATTTGTGAACATAACGCAGTATTTCTAAAAAGTAGAAATGTGGAGATTTTGAAATGAGATTATGGGCAAGTACCTCTTCTTGACAGAGAAATTAGTGGAATGCGTGGGTGGGATTCTCATTTCATTGCATTTGCAATTTCAATTTCAACCAGTCTGTCTCATTGAATTTTTCCTCCTTAATTTTGTTTTGAATGATTTGCTCTGACTGAGTTTGGAACGGCGGGCGGGCCGGTCAAGGTATGTATGCTGGCGGGCGGTTTCATCAGTTTGGCTGCACGCAATGCTTGGACTTTTTGGACCGAGTTGAATTATGAGATAGGTGCGGCGATGAGTTTCTTCAGTTTTTAAGTTCCTCATTTGTGAGCAAGCAGGTAGGTAGGTATTTGATTTTCATTCTCATGTTCGTTCTTCAGATAATGGAATAAGAATATGAAGAAGATTCAGAATAAGGAAGGAAGGAAGGACGTGATTTGGGTCTTTTCGTCTCGTCTATGTTGACTCGAGTGACTGATAATTGTTTATCTCTTGAGTTGTTTATTCTCCCCGTCTTGTTCTTGTCGTCTTTCTTCTCTCAGAGTCACAGTCTATTCTCAAGTGATTAACGACACAGTTTAGCTCCTCTAAGACTCTCCTCTTAAGTTTATTTTAGCCAGCCAACTCTTAAAGGAATGGTTTTTGGGGTTTCCCATCCTCAGTCCCTAAACGAACGAACTTGTGATAAATGATACACACCGACAAGGGAAATGAAGAAATGTACTCTGGCGTAGTATTATGCCCACTCAAGGTAAAAACTTTAGCCAAAAGCTCAACTGTGCTGTGCTGTAGTGTGGTGTGTAATTAAAAAAATTGGATCCTTGGATAGGATGTACGATCTTCAGAAGCAGCTATTCTTCGCCTGTTGCATTTTGCACAGGAAAGGGTTGAAGGATCGTTTTTCTAAAATTGTAGTACATTACCGTGCAGTGCAGTGAAATAAATAACTAGCCATTTATATGTACTGACTACTTAACCTACCATACCACCGCATCGGTCTTACCTTATGGGGAATCGGTATCGGCGAAGTTTAGTGAAGCGGAGCCGGAGTCAAGGAAAGAATTCATAGCAGACTCGGTGATCGTGAGAGTGAGATTTATACAAATATAAATCAAATCCTGTCAGCTGCCTACCTCTGGATTTCTTTTATTTGCTCTGCTCTTACTCACTACTAGTTTTATTCCTCGGTTTGGTCCGACATAAACGAGAGTTGCTCTAAATACGGAATGTAAGATTATTTTTTGTACACGTCACGTCCATATTATTCAACCTGATTTTTTTCATGAATCATGAGTAGAAATGAATGAAGAAATGTGTTTTTATCAGCAGTAGATTAAAGAGTCCAGTTCCAGTCTCAGTCTTTGTTTGGATTTAGATTTATGTGTCTTAATATTTTTATTTTACACTATAAAACAAAAATTTCCTAAGCTTGATTAGATTTGTGTTTTGTCGTTGAAGTTTTAATCGAGATTTTAGCTGTGCTGTGCTTTGCTTTGCTTTGGAGTCGGAATCGGAATAGAATTTAGATTTAGGCCAGGCAGAGTCAAGTCACGAATTTCTGGTCCGTTCGTTGTCGTAATAAAATGATTCCTATTCCTGGAGCACGTATAGAATGGAATGGAGGATTGTGACATATGGTTTGACTGTGGTATGCAAGCAAGCAAGCACACATGCCTCCAGCATGTACTAGTACTACTCATGCATGGATGCATGTTTCCACAAAACGAACCAACCGTGAGCGTGATAACTAACTAAGGAGCAAGTCCAAGTCCAAGCATTAGCATTAGGATATAAAATTTGGAGAGGAAGTGAGTAAATTTGTAGAGCAAGACAAAATATTATTACCACTTGAGTTTTACCATCTGTTCTGTTTCAAACTAAAACCCTTTTGCTTGTCGGCGAATCGGACATCCTATGAGGTCAAGGAATACTAAAACCCCGAATTTTGTCTCTCCCTATCATTTATTGGATTTAAGATCAACGACCCCGACGCTTAATTGATTATCACACATGGGCATTGGACAACTCAGCAGCACCAGCAACTAAAGTCAGGATGTTTCAGGCCCACATCCTCGCTCGACAATCTAATTTCCGTTATCATCCCTTTCGTTTCTATCTACGAAACGGAGGAAACTGGGAAGTAAATTAACCTGACTTGATCCATCTATGCCTGCCTATGCGAATGTCTATGCCTATTCTGAATTGAACCTCTGATTGGGGGGAAGAAGTAAAAGTATAAGGAAAAGTCAAAAGCCCTACTACAACAAGCGGGACTTTAGAATTTGTTTTAATTGAGAGATTGTGTCCAAAATCCCTCATCCCTTGCCTTGCTCTTGTTGATGGTGACAGACGGAGAGAATGCTTTTAAAAAATTATCCCAGGGCTTGAGCTCTAATCCAATGCAATGCTCCCGAATCAAGTGAGAAGGACAGAGTGTGACAATGACAGTGACAATGAATGTCTTGTTATCTTCTGCGCCTCTTGTCCAACAAAACCGGTCTCATCTCACTCACCAACTCTGTTAGTAGTATGTAATATTTTTTATTATCCAATCTTCACATAACACGGGTTGGCTCTGATACTCGGTCTCTCACTTTATTTTTTTGTGGGTCTTAGCATTTTAAAGAGATTTTCGGAAGAGTGTAGCATTGCGTTGCGGCAAGTGGTACTTTTTGACTTTTGAAGATGTCGACTCACTATAAGAGCTATGCCTTTAATTTCAACTCTTTCAGAACTTCCCTTGTAAACATAGGAGTAAGAATAAAATTGTAGTTTGTAAAATACCCAGTCGCATTGGTGAGAAATGTCAACAAATCATGTTGGGTAAAGAGGACAGCTTAATCCTCCTACTACTACTCTTGGTTTGGCTACGACTATTTCTTATTTAAATTTAAATTGAGCCTTACTAACTACATAATCGGATTCACGGGTCTGAGTTCCTGTTTATGAGTCAGGTATAAAATTTGTTATCATGGCAAATGGTAGGGGCAGAGGTTACTCCTGTTACTATGGTCCAGCAGCCAGCCAATAGCTGGGCAGTTGAGGTGATGATGAGTTGACACTTTTTTGCTTTGAGATTCCATCCATGCCTCCTTGTCTGGATTTTGATTGTTGTTTGGAGGATGGATGGATGAGTTTGATAGTAATAATAGAATAGCCATAGTCCATAGTGGTCCTGTGCTGACTAATCGTATCCGTATCCTATGTACCTAGCTCAAACTTTGGTATTATTTATTCGGTCGGTGAGACAGAGGAAGGAAGTTGACAAAAACTCTGGTTTTGTGTGACAATGGAGGAAAGGATGGTTGGTTGAGTTACCTTGGCAGGCAGGCATGTTCTTTCTTCGGTTTGCTCTTTGATTCCTTTGCTCTGTTCTGTATAAAATGTGGTCTCAATGGGTTTGGTCATCATTTTTCTAAAAAGAGCTTCAACTCTTCACTCAAGAAGAGAAGGAAAGAAAGGCTTTTTATCTATCTTCTTCTTCTTCTAACCACTTAGATTCGATTCTTCTATCAAAGACCTTTTAGACAAGAAAAATACAACAAGAGGGAAGGAGGAAGGGTTAGGAGGGTGTATCGGAGATAACCGAACCTAACAAATTATCACGTCCGGTCTCTGTACTGTACTGCACAGGACATGATGCCCAAATTCGTCAGACCTTCCCGACACATGCTTGAGCCAGGTGTTGGATCCGATACTCAGGAATGTCATCCTGTGGGTAGTACGTAGCACAAGGGAAGGTTTTTAGGAGACTAATGTACGAGTGTCGATGACCAGAGGCAGACATTTTCGATCGAACATGCAATGCTGTTCCCTCTTCACTCTAGATTTGAATCATGTTTTACCTGATTGAGGAATTTTTTTATACACCCTAGCTAGCTGCTGCCTTCATCGGTTGGTTGGTTTGTATTTGTGCTTTCCATCACGAATTCCGTCAGAATAGAAGAATAGAACAGAATCGGGGTAACGTACTTACGTGGTCGTAGTTTGTAGAAGAATCGAATCGAGTGGATGACACGACACGAACTTGGGACTAAGGAATACGACCTAAGGCAGGGGAAAGGTAGACAGTCATGGCATCATGGCATGTGTGTTATGCCAAAGCATTATTGTCCAAAAGATTGAGTACGTATACTTTTCCAGCCAGCCCGTAGTAGTAGTAATATTAGCCAGGCCAGGGTTCCAGGAAAAAGGAAGGAAGGAAGTTGGTGGGTGGATCCAAAAATGCTCGACTACCATGTAGTAGTGAGTGAGTGCATCGATTTTGCTTTGCCTCGGCTGCCTGCCTGCCTATATAAAATAACCCGAAAATCTCCTTTCCTATTCCTTTCTCCTCCTGTGTTTTATCATCTAAATATGTAAGAGGAGAATTGGTTGAAGGAGAAAGGAGAGAACAAGACATTAAATTCATACGTACGTACGTTACGCTACGTTTCGTACATGAATCGAAACCAGGTGGATTTTTTTTTCTTTCTCTCTTATGACTTTGACTGTTGGATGGCTTATGCTATTAGATTCACAAGGGGGAAGTTAGAGGATTCGGTTCTGGATGCATGCAATGCAGTGGAAATTGAGTCGGTGACTAAAGGGCACGCTAGAGACTTGTCCCGGGTTAAGCTTCCCTTTGCTTTGGCTGGGAAAGTCAAAAAGGAATGTTGAATGCAATGCTCCTGATGGTGAAAGCAATTGGGAAAGAGAAAGTAAAGAGAAGAGGATTCGTATTATATGAATTAACCTACGCTAGGTTGGATGGAAATATCGAATAGAGAGATGCTGCTCCTATATCTAATATGCTTCCTACTAGAATTATCCATCTCGATAGCAAGCAAAAGCCAAGAGAGTACAAGTGGAAGTGGAGTACATCCTATGAAATGAAATCGGATTCGGATTATTATTCGACTAGGAAAGGTGGGCTCCTGGTTCCGTTCCGTTTCGTCCGGGGAAATTCCAAATTGTCTGTTACTGCATCCAGGACTCCAGCCAGCGTGCCTGGAAACAGGGCTGAAGAGGTTGAAGAAGTTAGAGTCAAATAGATGATGATGGTTTAGGAGAACATTTACTTTGCCATTCCCATTTCCAATGAATTGCTCCATACAGGATCTATTCTCTTATGTGAAGAACTACTACAATGGAAATCCATGACTATAGCATAGCTAGGGAATGGAAGGTGGGTAGAAGACTGACTGACTGACTGGCTTTTTGGAATGAATAATTTTGTGAGTCTCTTCTCTTCTCTGGTGAAACTGGAAATAGGAATGATTAATGATGGCTCATTAGTGTGACATGTTGTGTGAGGTGACTTGGCTTTGGCTTCGAAGAACCAACCGTGAGCTTCAAACTATAAACTACTACTACTCAGTCCTTTTCTCTCATGTTTGAATTTTCAAGTGATGTGTGTGTCTCCATTGTAGTACATGTAATAATATCAGTTTATACTCTCAGATCCTATGTACGTATAAGTATAAAACCCGCGAATACCTGGAATATGTTGGTTTTAATACTTTTGACACTCGACATGTGTCGTCAGGCAGGGCACTTGTAGTCAAGCACTAGCACATGGGAATTGTTAGAGGAGAGGAGATGATGATAATAATGGAATCGTGGACGAGAAGACAGGAGTGAAATGAAAATTTGACAAAGTATTATATTATGATTGTACTTGTGGTCGTACTCTGTACGCCGCGTCGGATCTCAATGTGTTATGCTAATGTGAGGAAGGGATGGCGAATCTGATTGCAAATTTGAGGTTTGAGATGAGTATGCTATGGGAGTTGATCGTTTTAGCTAGGCTAGCGCTAATGCTAAACTCACATTAAAACAAGAAGAAGAAAGGGAAGGTGTAATGTAATGGCAGGCAGATGCAAAACTTGTTTCATGACGCAAACGCTGTGCAATGCAATTCATCAAAATATCTTTTAAAAAAACGATTTGGTTTTGAAATGTTGTTTGATTTTGTGTTTCAGGAAGTGGGAGAGAAGCAGCAGCAGCAGAATCATCCGTGGACTTTGTGGTCTCCTTGTAAATAACTGGAATAAGAACATGGGCAATGGAATCATGAGGTCTCTCCTCCTCATCTTCATCCTCGGCAACTTGGTCGCTGAGTTTGAAATTGCTGAAGGTAACAACAAATCATAATGTTTTAACCACCTGTCAGCCTCTGTGCAATTCTTTGCATCAAAATCAATCATAGGATTTTCCCACAAATTATGCGATGCGTTTGTTCGACCGAATTTATGTTGCGGTTTTTGACCTAAAATTTATTCTCAAATGTCCATTGGGCTTGGTTGGATTTAGGATTAATCTTTTTTTGAAAATGATGATGGTGATGTGTACTCAAGAGATAATAGCCTCGCAGAATAGAAAATTACTGGCGGTGACTCCCTCAAGTCCATACTATGGTCATTAAATATTTTTTCGGGTCTTGACTTGACATGACTTGAGTTTGGCGTTGGCGTTGGCAGTGGCAATGGAGAATGTTGCGGTGGTGGTAATGTATCCACTAATTGCTTTGCGCTGCGTAGCGTGGCTTGACTGAGCTTGGCTACGGTTCAACCGAACCGTTTCTTCTGATGGCTTTTTTTTCTCTCTCTCTACTTGAGCCAGTCACTCTGTTCTGTGTGTACAGTAGAACAGCTGAACTGCATTCCAAATCAATTGTAGTAGCAGAGTGCATCATGGTCGGGTTGGTTTTTGGTAAAGCCTTCATTTTGTAAAATTGATTCTACGACTAGGACTTTGCTTAGTTTACCCACGGTCGGACGCCATTTGAGGTTCGTCTGCCTGACCTCTTCGTCTGGGCCATTTTGATTTGTACACTGGCACTGACTGGATTCTATTCCAATTTCAATTCCCTGGGGTTTTTAGGTTTGGGTCATTAATAGCCTACGGGACTCAGGTCTAATTCTAAGAGCGGAACTGGAATAATTGAAATGCGGGATGTTGATCCACATAATAATAATCATAAGGTGGGTAGAATGGATAGAATATTACTGCGTGCGTAACATGGGGATTCAATTTAATTGCGTTTATGGCATGACGGTGGACTCCTTTCCTTTCTTAATGGTAATCGTAATAATAAAATCACCAATGGGATTTTTGATGATCGGTTCCCTTTTACCTGCGTGCGTTCGTGCACAGCTTGGCTGCTTGCGGAATTAATCGCCCTGAATAAAATTATTGGGCCTTGGTCCCTTTGTCAGGCCAGGCACCCTAGAGGAAACCGATTTGGAATTCAAATTACGGATATAAGGGTCGACTATATGCATGCAGGGTCATTATTTTGTATATTTTTTTGCTTTGAAATTAATTAAATTTCAAAGTGTTTGGTAAAACTAGCAGATCCAACCGACCGGCTGTTTAGTAAATTAATGTTCATGTGGAAATGGATGTTTGACCCAGTGAATAAAAACTAAACTCCCATACCATGTTGTTGTTAATGGTGGAAATATAGAAAGGTTGAGACTTGGGATAAGAATGGTTGTTGGTTAGGGATTAATCAGGATTGAATAGGTAAGCAAAGTTCACACCTGAGAACAAAAGTGTCGTTTCGTACCCTCATCGCATGTCGAGTCCTGATCTACTTGAAAAATTTACAGCTAGCTAATCGGATGAGGAAATAATGTAATGTGCTGTAACGAGTCCTTCCGTCCGTCCCTCTTTGCTTTGCTTTACTTTACTTTTGAACCGGATACTTTTGTATAGTCCTATGCCAAATAATAATAATGCCTCCTTAAGGAAGAAAGAAAGAAGAAAAAGGTCGGGTTGGTCGGAGCTTCTGGGAAACAGGAAGTAATCGCCATTGAGGAGTTGGGCGATGCGGGTTGCGTAAAACCATGGTGGATATAATATATGCAGTGGGCTAGGCTAGGCAGCTCAGCTCAGCTCCTTCGATCGAATTTGTAAGAGTAGAGTAGAGAACTGGAGCAAGAGAATTTTATACCACTTACTTTGGTATCCTAGCATCGCACTAGGGCCGAGTGCCAGTGCCAGTGGCTATGGATAATCCGAAAACCAAACATAAGGGTAGAATTTAAATCCAGGACGACCACGTAAGGAAAGGTAGTAAAAATGGTCTTAAAAAATCTTTGAAAAATAATCGGGTTATATTACATTGGGTCTTTTATTGAATAGCTCTCTAATTGGACGTCTTAAAAAATGACACAGGGTAGGTCTTGGGAAAATAATAAAATTAATCCTTGAATTCTTTTTGCCTGGCGAAAAAATGCTGGAATTTATTTTAAAGCCTTGCTTTTGTTTTTCAAAGATAAGGAAGTGTAAAAAATTAATAAAAATCCAAGATCTTTATTAGGAGAACTAACACTTAATTTGCACTGTTATTTTCTTAAATTTTTACCTTGAGATTTATGTTTTTTGTTTTAAGACCCATTGTTGTCACTCGTATTAGTTCACGTCAAAAGAATTTTTACCTTGCCACTGTCATAATGGTGGGAATCAAGGATAAGATCATCAAACGCGATAGATCATTTTTTGTTTCATCATTATTGGTTGGTTCTTAATTTTCAAAGCACATTCGTCGCCTCGCTCGTCGTGATTGAAATGACTTTGACATTTACAGCTAAGCACCAGAACTCCATATGGGGAGTTGATTGATAATTATTGAGTGAGAATTATTAGTTAGTTAGCTGACTGAGCTTAAGCTTAAGCTTGGCTCAGGGGCACCAGTTACTTAAAACTAACCTCGGCCTTTTTCACTTAGTACTGCTACTATTGCTCAAAGATTTAATCCAATCCATGATTTAACAAAGAGAAGCTGAAGCTGAAGCTGAGCCGTTCGTGTGACATAAGAATCTGGCAATAGCTCCTTGAGTGAGTTTATTATGAACTAAGGAAGTGACACGATATTAAATCGTGAGGAATGACACGTACAGTACGTACGTGCAATCTAAGCTAAATGAACTTAACTCTTTCAAGATTTTGGCTGGCTTCAGCTTATTACTCCAATACAATTGAGATATGGGAAAAACTAGCTTAGCTTGGTTCTGTTGGTCGGTTTTTTTTTCTCCATTGGTTTGAGGAAAGGATTGAGATAGACGATAGAGATGTGCGTGTGATTAGTTTAATCTTCTTCTTTATTTGATTGACTCCCTCGGTCTCCCGGCCCTCCTATTTATACAGAGTAATTGAATGGAACATGATTAATTTTTTTGTTTGGGAGAGCATGATAGGATAACGGAAAAAATATGGGAGCTCAATCATAAAAATCACTCAAGTTCATTTTTAATCATGGAGCTAGTCACCGCGAAACCGAAGCAAACAACATTGTTGTCACTTTTGGTTTGTTTGGCTGTAGATCACAAAATCTAAGCTCGCTGCATTTTTGGTGTTTCCAAAATGGTCACTTGGATATTATACTCAAGGGGATTGAGTACACATGAAAATGAGGGCATATGGCATGGCAAGGTGAAATAGTTTAAGCCTATATTGGATGAAGAAGACCTTGGACAGACGGACGGACAAGGGTTGCCGTTGGCCATTGTAAGGCAGGCACCTTACCTCCCGGGTGGCATTGGCAAAGAAATGAATGGATGAAGAAAAATCTCAAGAAGGACGAAGACAAACGTGTTCACTCTAAAAGATCCTTTCTCCAAGAAAATGGAATCTATGGAGTGTCTTTCCCCACTAGCTCACCCATTTAAAAAACTTCAAACCTCAAGTGATGCACATTAGGCAGTTTTTCACACTGGGATTGGCTTGGCTTTTGGGAGGGTAGTTGTTCCAATTTTAACCTTTCTAATGGGGTCATTAACTTTCAACGAGGTGAATGATTACGTCTTGCCATTGCATTACACATCAACCTAAGAGTTTTGCCTTATCGTCGAAGTACGTCAATATTATTCCTATTGGTTCAACTAAATTTTGAAAAAAAATCCTAGACCTTTCAAATTTTATATGAAAGATCACTTTCCTCTTCTTGCTGTGTTGTAATCAAGGCTATTATTTTGGTGCGGAAGGATAAAAGGTTCTTTGATTATTTGATTGTCTTTTTCATTGTTGAGAATTTTTCAAGTTTGATGGATTGATGACAAGGAAGGAGAAGAGATTGAAAGGCTAAGAGTAGCTGTGCAGCTGTGATGTGTTGATGAAGTAATCTGCCAGGGTTGAGGTTGGATGTTTAGAATTCCGCCGAATAGATTTCATTTTAACATAAGAAGAAGACGAAGAATATGTAAATGATGATGAAAAGAACTAATTTCTTCTTTGCTATCACTCTGTACGTACGTACGTATGATGAGAAAACTGAATTTGGGCAAAGTTTGATAATAAGAGGCAAAGAAAACCCTATAAAGGCTGAGTCCAACCTACGTATAAGGAAAATTCCAATCCAAGCCAAGCGCCTTTTGCTTTTGCTCAGCTAATTACAAAAGGAAGGAACAAAGGAAAAATATGGAAAAGTTTCCTCTTCCATGGCCTGCTCTTTTGTTTTTTTCTCTTGAGAGTGTGAATGAATCTGACTGGGAGTGTTCAGTTCAAAAGACTCTATTTTAAGAAGGAGAATGCACTGATTAGATTTTTGCGTTCAGCCTGCCCGGGTTAAGGTGCATGCATAGTAAATTTATTGTGGCAAGGGAAGCAGTGACTGTCGCCTCAGGTTTCCTTGATTCATGATTTGCTACAAGAATGGAATTTTGAGTATGTACTACGCTACGCGTCTCATCCTCAATGCCAATAACCCATCAGACTATCACAAAAAGTTAATCGTTTTTCTAAAATAACATTGTAAGATAAATATTTAAATTTTGAGAGAAAGTTACGTTTTACTTTGTATTGGCATTAAATCAATATGTTTTATTCATGTACAAGTTACAGAATGTACTATGAATTTAAAACTGTATATTTCCAATGTCTCAATAGTAAGCAACGGTTCTGGTTGATTGAAATACAAAAATTGATAAGGTCTAAAGCCAAGCCTCAGGATTTTATTGCTGTTTGTCTGTTGTTCATTCAAATTGAGACTTGTGGTTTTTTGGAAGAGGTCACAAGGGTGTGCTACTGAAACTGATAAACTACAAGACGGGCCAAAGTTCCCTGGTTTGATTGAACTTTACACTCTGGCTTCGTGGTTCTGCCAATTTACTTCTGCTTCTGTTGTTTGACCTCGTTGAAGGTGACTAACTAAGTTGTGCCCTGATTTCTTCACACTTGGTTTACCAGATCCACATCCACTGGGCAATTTGTGGCAGTGGTAGTCGTAGAACATCAATGGTTTACTTTACATTAGATCAGATATGATTCAAGTAGTCCAGACAAAACGATTTCCCATGTTTTTGCGAATGTGAAGAAAGGAAGTCTGCTCCTTGTCATTTTATAGGTTATCTTATCTCTTGTCCTTATGAGAACTCATAACGGTTATTATTTAATCACGTCTCATCTCATCATAATTAGAAGAAAGGAGAACGAGTATTGTTTGTCTCTCTCATATCTGTTTCTGTTGTAATTAAACAAGGAGATTGCAAACAGATAAGCTATTCAACCGTTCAGTCACTCTGTGATTGCCCTCGTTTCAGCACAACTCAACTTAGTAGTAGTACTTTAGTTTTGTTTATTATCAGGTTGAAGTTGACAATGTTGGGAGAAGAAGTAAATTAAGGCCACTTGGGCACGAGCAGAACCAGGTCCCTAACCCCACTTGAGAAGACCCAATATTAAGTTCAATTTATTCTAACCATCCGTAATAATAGAGTTTGAATTTGAGTGGATTAATTTTGAACCATATTATTTTATTTCCACTACTACTGTCAAAAAGTACAGTTACAGTTATTTTTTATTTTGAGCAAAAGAAAACTCTTTGAATCATTCCCAATTTCTCCCAAAACTTGTAATATTACTACTCTTCTAGAAACGCACGACTTGCTCCGCTTTTTATTTCCTTCACTTTGGGACAATAAACTCGAGCCCTTGTTTTATTTATTTTACGTACGTACACTATTTCCTTCCATCATCTCATTCAAGTTCAAGTTGAAAGAGGACAATAAAAAATATTGCACTATGAGAGTCCCGGTCTAACACTTGTATTCGTTATTCGCATTCGCAGTATTATTTTTTTACAAGTACCGCTTTGTCCAATCTGAGCATAAATTGATATATCCTAATATTTTATTTTTTCAGGGAAACAAACGTCATATGCTTGCGAAGGATCCAATCTGAGGATTGACTGTGACACTGGACATGTAATTCATTTGATTCGAGCCATTTATGGGAGATTCTCAATCACAATTTGCAATGAGAATGGGAACACAGAGTGGAGTGTGAATTGTGGGTCTCCAAAGTCCATCCCTAGTCTCAATGCAACGTAAGTGTATCTCTGTTTTATTTTATCATTACTACGCCTGGCTATTGTTGACACACTTCTTTTACACATTGAATTCCATTCCATGAGTCCATCTTTGGTAATTGCTTTGTATTTACACGAATGGGCAGAGTGGCTCGGAGCAGATTGCAAATGCACTGCACTTGGTCCGGCCGTTCGTTCATCCATATGATCCGTCTAATCTTTAATAACAATAATAAAAATAATAAAGGGAATATGCATATGCATGGATTACACACTTGGTTAATATGGACGTTTAATTCTTTGGTAGGAGTTAATAATGACACATCATCATTGTTAAGAGTGGACTGTGAGTCTAATTGCGATGATGGGGAACGCATTGGCATTACATTTACATCCCGGCCAAGTGATAATTCAACAACCCGTTTTCTTTTTTTAGAGCTTTTCATCTCTGAGAGTGAGTGTCAGTCAAGTCAGGCAGTCAGCCCGGCGGTTTATGGGGCTCTAATGGTATTGACTGAGTGAGTGAGTGACGGACAGACGGTTGGATGGATGTATGGCACACATGAACTCCATCACGAGGGACACTTACAAAGTGTGAAAACGTCCAAGGGACATATTTTTAAGGAATTTTAGGCCCTTAAGGCTCATTTCACGGGGCTAGTGTCAAATTGCAACCAGACTTTTTAAATTTTACATTCATATTTTTATATAAAGTTTTAAAAAGAAACTTGACCGGGAATTACGTACATCTCAGAAATTTCCCTTGCTGCGCAAAAAATCTGCAAAAAGTCGAAGGAACCATGTGGAAGAAAATAGCTGAGCGTTAGCGTTAGCGTTACGTTAGGTGCAGCAAGCAAGGAAAGCAATAGCTAGCGGTAAACCTGAATGATGGTTCGGATGTCGGATAGGATAGATAGATATTTTTTGTGCTCCTATCCTGAAGAGAATAAAAAGAGAAAAATGACCTATCATCGATAGTAATGTTTCCTGAGTTTGGAGTTTGAGTATCAGCCATTGCGATGGATCTAACAAGCCACTTGGTTTTGGTACATTGGAACTCATAATAATAAAAATACCAATGACTTGACGCCTGAGCCAGGTTTTGATTGTTATTGTTGAATTGAGTGGTTTGGCGGAGGATTCAACAGTTGAAGAATTATTGTATTATTCATGCATGCACCACTTGATGTTCATATGTACATAGAGAAACCAAATCAAATCCTGTTGTCGATTCTTATTCTTATTGCTAGGCTATTTAGTTTTATTTTATTTTATTCGATGAGATGGGCTCAAGGGTTTTAGCTGTCAATCAAGGTGTGAGGTGTGTGTATTTTGATTTGACCAATTTGGAATAATGTTATGTGGGTTAAATCCGTTTGGTTTATTTATATTGGTCGGCAAATTTTATGTTTATGTTGAGCTATGCTGTGCTCATTTCTTTTCATAAAGAAAAGTTGACCGGAATTTCGTTTTAACCGGATCACGTCATAAGTAAGTTTTAGTTTTGACACCTGAGTGGTCTGCTAAATGTCAAGGTGCGAGTGAATCACCCTAGGCTTCAAAATTCACACGTTGCATTAAGGTAGAAATTCCTTTAGCCCCTTCGTCTCTCATTAGTTTAATTATTTTGACCGTGTGACTTTTTATTTATTTAATTTAATTCTGCTCCAGGCAGAGCAAGCACAGC